>BHDV01028032.1:23369-51692 GCA_005406045.1 Adoxophyes honmai
TCCGTTGTCTAGTACCCATAACACAGGCATTAAATTGCCTACTTTGGGACTAGGTGATTGGTGTAAAAATTGTCCAATGATACTTTACTTTACTTTATATTGCAAAAACTCATTGTCACCCCAATTAGAAAGGGACACGCGCATCTCTGCTTATGGTACTTGTCTTGGAACGGCCTTTAGTGGGGACCTCGCAGTCCTTATTTACTTGGTCCAAGTATTGCAGTGACAGGTTGCTAGCCCATCGCCCACAATACACTAACCATTTCCCAGAGTCGACTCTTACGACACCCACGGGAAGAAAGGGGGAGGTGCTATTCTAACCCGGCACCACACGGGGGCAACCTGTTACTATTATGTATATTTCTTTTAAATAATTTCAAATCGTAAAATTTTTGCTCCAACTACCCCATTTGGGAATAAAGACGTGATGTATGTACAAATAATAGGCTATATTACCACAACTTTTCTATAATTGTTATCTTTATGTTATTCCCCTTTTCAAAGCAGATAATCTCTTTTAGGTTGAATTTGTTTTTGTCTATAAAGTTGTTGTCATATCCCTTCTTAAAAATATAAGCACCTTAGTAAATAAATAAACACTCACGTCCAATTTCATCGAAGAACTTTGACTTATGCCCACTAAGTTCATATTTCGCTTCGTCTATCTCACTCAGTTTCACCGGAACTTCAATTTGGTTGTTTTTATCATCACCCAAGTCACTATTGTCATCATGCACTTTAAAGTCACTAGGTTTAACATGAGTTTTGTCACTAATATCAATAACATTGGGCTTATTAGCTGATTTGTATTTCAAATTCTTTAACTGTCCGTTCTCGTCCAAAATCGTAATGTCTTCGTAATGATTCACAGCATCTGTATCTTTCCCTATACTTTTAACTATTTCAGCGTTAAATTTACTTTCACTCAAAAGTCTTGTTATCACGTTGTTATTACCATTGATTAAGTTTTTAGATTCGAATAGGTTTTCATTGACAACATCTTCTGGGTCACTGCATTTCGTCAAAACAGTCAAATAAACCAACACAGTCAAACTAGACGTTTTTATATTAATCATACTTTCTTTTTCTAAATCATCCGTATCGGCACTCGAACGCACTTTCTTTCGTCCAGTCTTTTGTTTAAAAATAATCCTCACACTGGCCGGTTATCGTTAACTTCAAATTAAAAAAAAAACACTGGCCGCAAACACTTTGGAACGTGTCCTTGATATTAAACACTTGACTTCGTTTTTCAAAATCACAGTTCGGTATTTAAAAAGCGAAAGTGCGCTTACTCTCCCGTCGGCCACTCGAGTGACGAAAATCGACCGGCAATGAGTAAAGAGACAAGTTCGGAGAAATGTGGTTTACATAACAACTTATTGTAAGTGGTGTAGTTTTGTAGCGTAATGACTTAGAAAAATACTGCTCAAAGTTATCTAAGCTTTGATTGTATGGCTTTGAACTCAACTTACGACATTTTTGACATTCGCAATTCTTTTCCCTTAAGGGAAAAAGGAACCCATGTAAAAACACTTCGGTATCCGTCTATCCGTCTAAATGTCTGTTTTTCAACAAAGCGCAGAGATATAAGGATGATACTGATACTAAGTACTAACATACATAATCTCTCAAAGCTGTGAAAAAATCAAACGTCTAAGTCTACGCAATCAAAAGATATTGCTGTTGTTGGCTACTGCAATGACGCGGCCATTTTTAGATTCTACTAGCAAGGTGTAAAGCTGATTTTAATACTGGAGAATTACTATATGAGGAACCTCTAAAGTTATTAGAATTTCCTCACTGTGTAATGTTTATAATATACCAAAAACCTTTCCTCTTGAATCACTCTACCTACTAAAAAAACCGCTAAAAACCCGTTACGGCATTTTAAAGATCTAAGCATAAAAGGACAGACCGCGGTAAGTGACTTTGTTTTATACTATTTAGGTATGTAGTGATTTGTCACTTTTTCTTCTATAATATATGTTTCTTTTTATTTTTCAACTAGCTTTCCGCCCGCGGCTCCGCCCGCGTGGAACTCGGTTATATTGCGGTATAAAGCACAACTATAAGAAAACTTCTCGTTTCAAACGACACACGGCGCCATCGATCTACCATCTATCGATCGGTTATCGATTGACATCGATCTATCGTCGATCGATATCGATCTATCAAGCAAACTATATTTTTGTTTTCCCTCGGGAACATCAATTTTTTCCGGGATAAAAAGTAGCCTATGTCACTCTTCGTGCCCTAAACTATCTCTACCTAAAAAATCACGTCAATCCATCGCTCCGTTTAGCCGTGAAAGACGGACAAACAAACAAACAAACAAACACACTTTCACATTTATATATTGGTACGGATTTCAGTTCCGTATTTGTGCTGATCCTGTTTTATTATTTTAATGTGAATTATATGTATTTTGTACCTCTGTAACTTAAAATTTAAACAACATGCCAGAAGTTGCCAACTTGCCACGAAACGTGAGCGAAGTAGTCATAGACTCAATAGTTATGTCTATGTAAATCTTATGTGATATGTGTGAGTCTCACGGTAGTTTTATGTTTAAAATAGTGAAATGGATCTAGTTTCATTTTTTTTTATAACAAATTTTTCATCTACGGACTCGTGGTCCGTACCTTGATGATTTTAGTATATATTTTTTTTTTAGCTTAACTGTGCGCTCCGCGTAAAAACAACAGTTTTACAGTATTGTGCTCTTAAAATTAATTACAACTAGATTTCTTACTTTTTTTTTTCTTCCTTTCCCTTCCCTCTCCCTTTCCTTTATTTTTTCCTTTCTCATTCTTTCCTCCTATTCTTTTTTTTTCTTCATTATGATTCTTTCGTCTTTCTCTCTTCCTTCTATTTTTTTTTCTTAATATAATGAATACAATAATTAACAAATAACCTTACAAACTAAACAAATGTCAAATCTGGGTTAGCCAGATGTTATTGGCTATTCTGCAGCATTGTGTTTATGGCGGCCGAATCCCTCGCCCACATCGCCATCCGCAGGTTGTAGTAGTAGGTAGTAGATCTAGTTTCATTTAAATACAGGGTGTTAGGTTGTCTAAAATAAAAACGACCTTTGCTACTTTTATCACAAAAACATATCAGTTTACGTATCTCGTACTTGGGATTAAATCAATAATTTTATATCACTATTATTTACAGTATCTAGTAGGCACTTTATCAGCTCCGCCATATTTATATAAAGAGATAAAACGAATAATTACTTTTCAGTATTTAAAGAACGCTTTAGTATCTAAATATGAAACAATGATAATTTATGTACTCATTAGAATATACGTTCTTATGTAAGAGTAACCTGTGTGTCAGGTGTAGAATAACACCTCCCCATTTCTTCCGTAGATGTCGTAAGAGGTGACTAAAGAAATATAAATTAGAGTATAGTTTAGGCTAGCAACCTGTCACAATTATACCTGCGAACTTAAAACCAAATATCATGCTAGAAGTGGCCACGGCACTTGAAATAGTAAGTAAAAAACTCTTTATTGTCCAATACAAAGAGTACAGTTAGTCGCAAATAAAAAGTACAAAGTACAAAGGCGGACTTGTCGTTGAGGGATCGCTGCCAGCCAACCTTTGAGAGAGAAGTAGCGGTGATTAATTTTAAACAGTTCCTTAGCCGATATAGTGAAATACGATACGATACTCTCACGCCTGTATTCCCAAGAGGGGTAGGCAGAGCGCATGAATTCAAAGATCCAGTGCCACGTTTAGCAATATCAGGGTAACCAGAAGTTAAACGTGATATTGCAGTGACAGGTTGCTAGCTCATCGCCCACAATACACTAACCCTATCCCAGAGTCAACTCTTACAACACCCACGTGTAGAAAGGGGGAGGTGCTATTCTAACCCGGCACCACACGGGGAAAAAGAGAAAAAAAAGAAAGGGGAGAAAAGTATAAATTGAAAATAAATAAAAACGACGAATTATCTGGAAAAATACGTATTTTACGACTATGTTTTCGCACTTTTTTTTACTCCAATTAGGTAGTAGAATCCATACTTAAGTTTATTGTATAACTCGTTCCCGCGGTGTAGATATGCGTAGTGATATAAACTAATATAATTCTCCATTTTGCACCGAGAACGCAAGCCGCAAACATAATCATAATCAGTAAACATAATACATTTACAACATCTTATCTGTCAGTGCTGCGCGCTCTGCCTACACAATAACACATATTTTATTGAAGATAGTTTATTTGCCAAAATGCTGAAGAACCCGCTCTACCAATATGGGTCTCCGGACCTCCAGTTGCCAGTGAATCTGAACTTCAGTGAATTCATTCTACACAAGCTTGTTGAATTCAAGGAGAGAACTATTGTGAGTACAAACGGTGTTTTTCTAATTATGTAGCTACATTACACTCTGTGTTGTTATTTTCTAATGTACAGTCAAGGACTTTAATTCATGAGCCATCATGGAATCAATAGGCTAGATGACTAAAAAAAAGCTATTTAGTCCGTCAGATAGATTACCAAAAAATATTGTACCCATATTTTTTCTTTTATTTGACAAACGAAAAATGGCGACAACACAGCGCTTGAATGTTTCGCGTGACGTCACGCCTAGGTACAAATTTTACCTAGGCGTGACGTCACAAGCCCCCACTCCGGAAGTTTGATGATCTATAACTTTATCGATGTTTAGTTATTTGAAAAAAAGAAAAAAACACGTGTCTTACATTTTCCGTAATCTTACTTACGGACTAATTAGAATTTAATTTTTTTTACCCAGTCATCATCCCTATTCACAGTGAGGCACTGACTATAAGTGACGGACTTTTTAGTCTGTGAAAATAGAACCTATGGAATTATATGCTGTAACGCACACGACGCGCATAAAGTCGGCGTATATTGCATACAATCCACGCAGATTTTTTGTGCGCTGCAGACTCGATCGCACAAAAAGTCTGTCGTCTACGCTGGGCCTAAACGTCATAGTGACATCCCATTAATTATCAAGGGAAATAGTAATGACTTATTCTTTGAAAAGGGTTTTATGGTGGCTCATGGTCGTGAATGACCGTACCTATAGTCAACGAGATCGACATTGAGCAGTCAAATTTTACATACAATATGACAGTTAATTTGGAAACCTTGACGTTGCGGTCGTTCAACGGAATGAGATGAAGGTTGAAAAATACTGCTATAATGTAGGTAACAAACTAAGCTTAGTTAGTTAGAATAACACCTCTCTATTTCTTCCGTGGATGTCGTAAGAGGCGACTAAGGAAATAGGTTTAGGTATGCTTTAGGCGACAGGCTAGCAACCGGCCACTATTCTACCTCTTCCATCTTTGCAAACCTAATACTTTGATAGAAGTGGCTGCAAAGCATGATATAGTAATAAAATAATCATGGTTTTGTCAATGTCACCTTTCGTGTGCTCTGCCTACCCTATTTGGGAACACAGGCGTGATTGTATGTATGTATGAATTTTAATAGTGTGTGGTGTCGGGCTTAGAACGACATCTCTCCATTTCTTCCATGGATGTCGTAAGAAAAAGGAAGGTTAAAATATGCTTTAGGCGACAGGCTAGCAATTTGTCACTATTATACCTCAGGTATAACCTTCCTTAGTTGCATTTTACGACATCCATGGAAGAAATGTAGAGATGTTTTTCAAGAGAGGTCTCTCTATGTATCAATCTAAACTTTTTTTTTTTTAGCTTATAGTGTGTCCCACTGCTGAGCAAAAGCCTCCCTTGTTTCATTCCAATCTAAACTTACTTATTAAAAGTGGCTACGCATCATGAATTTCCCGTGTGGTGCCGGGTTAGAATAGCACCTCGCCCTCTCTTCCCGTGGTTGTCGTAAGAGTCGACTCTGGGAAAGGGTTAGTGTATTGTGGGCGATGGGCTAACAACCTGTCACTGCAATATCACGTTTAACCATCTGGATACCCTGAAATTGCTAAACGTGGCACTGGAATTTTGAATTCACGTGCTCTGCTTACCCCTCTTGGGAAAACAGGCGTGAGAATATGTATGTACGAGCTGTTACCCGCGACTTCGTCTGCGCAGAATAAGTATTTCGGATTGCGTGGCGTAGAATATATGGCATTAAAATTATCACACAAATAATTTTTGAATCGCATTTGACAAATATTGGATAATATTGGATAATTCACAGAATATCATTACAATTTGTAGCCTATGTGTTATTCTGATGTATAAGGTACATTATTGTTAAGTGTCATTAAAATCCATTCAGTAGTTTTTGCGTGAAGGAGTAACAAACATCCATCCATCCATACATCCATCCATACATCCATCCATACATCCATCCATCCATACTCACAAACTTTCACGTTTATAATATTAGTAAGATATGTGTTTGCAACATGAAGCTGTCACGGTTTTGACTTTGTGGCGTTTTGTGTGCCCTGCCTACCCCAGTTGGGAACACAGGCGTGATATACATATGTATGACTGTATTTTCCAAGCTATATGACTGTAGTATTACTTATTAAGAGGATAGGAGTCGCACCACTTCTCCATACAAACGTAGTCCCCTGTTTTCTCCGTGAATAATGACATTAGAGCAAAAATTTTTTTTACATTATATTTGTATCTATTGTGGCTATGCCCCTACGATTTGCTTTTATCGATATTCTAAATAAAAAAAATAAAAAAAAAATCGATAAAAGCAAAGCATAGCCACAACAGATACAAATATAATTTAAAAAAAATTGCTCTAATGTCATTATTCACGGAGAAAACAGGGGACTACGTTTGTATGGAGAAGTGGCGCGACTCCTATCCTCTTAACTAACCTAGGTAACTAACGGAAGAAACGGAGATGTGTTACTCTAACCAGACACTACATAGCTAAAGGTTAAATCGTTGTTTGCTCGTCAGTAGAATCTTTACAATGCACGCTTTGTTACATCAAAAAATCTAACCGAAATGTACAGTCAGGGAAATTGGATGTGAAGCAGGTTGAGATACTTCTAAAATTGGCCTTATTACTATTTCCAGCCAGTTTCATGACATAAATACTCAATATTGAACTTCATGGTGAAGTTTGTCATATAATGCGAACAAATTATGAAGGCGGTCAACCTGCCAAACATTTAGATTCCCTGACTGTATCTCAACTCAAAACCAAACCGTAGATCAATACATTAAGTCTCATTTTTGGAAGCGACACATTTTGAGTTAGCTCTGTTTTGATCTAGCAGTATGCGTTGGGTTCAGACTCTATGTGGCGTGGGTTAACCTCTCCATTTCTGCCGTGGATGTTGTTAGAGGTGATTAGGGAAATTGGTGATGTAGCGCCCCAGCGCCACAGTCGTCAAATAGCCGAACTAAACGATTTTACATCGCGCTAACGAAGTTTCGATGATCGGTTGCATAAATACAACTTCTAACTTTCTCTGTGGACTTCGGTCCCCAGGCATAACATCTGCCTGGAGAGAGATCTCTCTATTGGAGTCTTTCCCACAGTGACATCTGATGTGGACATAATCTAATCAGAAAAAAGTATTTAATTGACGTTTTATATGCCGCCTTATGTTATTAGATAATAATACGGATAAGGATACGGATAATGAGGCAAAATGCATACCTTATGTCGACATGTTTCCAGCCAATTCGCGACCCATTTTCAGGAGCTACGCGCCACGGCATAAACTTTCGACGTAAAGAGTAAGGACTCCTGACCTGCCCTGTACCTTTGTATTATCGGGTTAGAATGTCACCTCTCCATTTCTTCCGTGGACGTCGTAAGATGCGACTAAGCAAAAAGGTTAAGGTATAACCGTACATAAGGGTGATTCGGATACCTCTAGGTCTTCTGACTTTCGGTGACACAATTTTTGGGACACCCTGTAGTATCTTTGTATGTTTATCAGTTAACCAGAGACCTCAAACTTCGCAATTAGGCCTCTTTTCCACGGACGGTTTTTAGCCGTAAAAAAACTACGGTTAGTTAACCGTGTGTAGACACGGTCGTCAGTGTTGTATGGATCACTATGGACGCTTGTTGACGGCGCCGGGCCGTAGTTCTGCCGTGTCCGCCAACAAGCGTCCATAGTGATCCATACAACACTGACGACCGTGTCTACACACGGTTAACTAACCGTAAATTTTTACGGCTAAAAACCGTCCGTGGAAAAGAGGCCTTAGGGTTTCTAACTACTTGGCTATCCAACCGTGTTCCAAATTAAAAACAAACATTCCCTTTTCCGAAGCGCCTACTAAAAGCTATAGCAAATCTGCTTACAGGTGAACGGGCTAACAAATGAAACCATAACATATGGCGAAATAGCCCAGAAGTCGATGAATCTAGCTGTCTCGCTCGGCAAGCTAGGCGTGGGAAAGGGACAGACTGTGGCGATATGCTCCGAGAACCGGTCAGAGTTCTGGAGTGCCGTGGTGGGGTCCATTTGTACTGGAGCCACGTTTTCTACCATCAACATGATGTATACCAAGCGTAAGTAAGGTTACAATAGTGGGATTATCACACTATCACACTAATCTCATCACACGATATTGTAAAAGCGAAAGTTTGCGAGTGTGTGTGTTTGTTACTTCTTTACGTCAAAACGGCGGGAGCAATTTTGATAGTTTTGGTATGCAGAAAGCTGGATTAACTCGTTTTAAGCGACAGGCTAATAGCAACCTGTCACTATATTATACTTGATCCTTCTGTTTTGGTCTACGAAACGTGCAATAGTCATGCACATGACCATATTCGTGAGGTTGCGGCCAATTCCTTTAGACGGTTAGGTTTCGTGATCCGTAACGTGAGGGATTTCCATGATCCGGAAGTTATAAAGCTCGTTTACTACGCTCTGGTCAGAAGTAAGCTTGAAGCTTCATCGTTGATCTGGAATCCATATGAATATACATATTCACTGTTATTGGAGAAGGTTCAAAAGGCCTTCTTAAGGTTCTTATTTAGAAAAAGCTACGGATACTATCCATTTTTATACCCGACAAAATATTTGCTCGGAGCTCTTGGATTCAATTCGCTCGAGGTTAGGCGTAACTGCGTACTGCTGGTCACCGCGTGTAGCATTCTGCGTGGCGAGTCGAACTGTTCCGAGCTCGTGACTCTGTTTGTGAGACTGTACGTCCCAGATGTCGGGCGGATTACCCTCCGGCCGCGGGCGCGCGCGCTGCTGGCCGTGCCGCCGGCGCGCACCGTGTCGCGCCGGCGGGGCCGCTGCCGCGCGCTGCTGGCGCTGCTCAACGCTCTCCTGGCAGCGGTACCCGAGTGCGACCTGTTTGCGTGGCGATGGCCGGCTGTGCGAAATGAATGTTTGAGGTTTTGCGAGGTGATGGATGCTAGGCAGTCTAGTATTTATAAGTGACTTTTTATTTTTCTTCTTTTGGTATTATTATTATTCTGAATTTCTTGGTGTATTGGTTTTTTACTGTAATGCCGTGTAAATATGTTTTCACAATAAACAATAATGTTTTAACGGTGTAACGTTTGTATGCTCTGCATAGCCCTTTGTTTGTTTGTTGTCAGAGCATACAAACGTTACACCGTTAAAACATGACTATTGCACGTTTCGTAGACCAAAACAGAAGGATCAAGTATAATATAGTGACAGGTTGCTATTAGCCTGTCGCTTAAAGAGAGTTAATCCAATAATAATTCTTTTTTTATCTGACTCAAACGATTTTTGTAGAATTATGTAGCGTTTCGTGTGCTCTGCCTACTCTTTTGGGAAATCAGGCGTTATGTATGTTTACCTTGTTTCTCTATCAAACAACCTCTTTTCCAGACGAAATCTCCCACGTAGCTGACATATCGAAGCCAAAATACGTGATCTGCTCTCCCCTGGCGTACAAAATGCATGCAAAAACCTTCAAGAGTTTGAAATACTTGGAAAAAATCATCGTTTTTGGTGACGAGAAGCTGCCAAACACCATCTCGTTCAATGAGCTGGCGACCGCTCATGATGTGAGGTTCGAGGACTTCAAGGTTGCAGACGTGGACGGCACGAGGGACACACTGTTCGTGCTGTACTCTTCTGGCACCACCGGGCTACCCAAGGGAGTCATGCTGACGCATCTGAACGTCTTGATTTCTAGTTGCTCGTAAGTTTTTCTGCTATTCGAAAGTTTAAAACGATTTGAGGTACACCCGACTATGATCAAGTATTAATCTTTCCCTCGCTTTCCCGAGCTCCGAATCCAAATATTTTCAATACAAGCTTTTTTGCTGACTTTACTTGTATGTATGTGCACCAAATTTCAAGTCAATCAGACCAACCGTTGAGGAGTTCTATAGACCGGAGAAGTTCCCGGCTGGGCCACCAAAAGTCTTTTACTAGATTATTGCATTGTCATCCAATTTACATAACTGTGCAAAATTTTAGCTCATTTTCATTTGACTACAAACAAAAATTGGGATAGGTGAAGCTAAATAAAAGCTTGTAAAACGCGTAAAAGAGCTCATACTAAGTTTGAATCTATTCCAGAAAGGGTATAGAGACCCCAGCACCTCCCATTTACCTGATCGTGACTCCGTGGTTCCACACCATGGGTCTGATGGGGACTTTGCTCTACCTAAGCTGTGGAAGGAACCTGGTCTACCTACCGAAGTTTGAGATGGAGCTGTACCTGAAGAGCATTGAGAAGTACAAGGTAGGAAGAGAAACTCAGAGAATATAGTTGCCCGTAGGTCTAGAGTTTTATTCTATTTCTTCCGTTGCCGTAAGAGGCGAAAGAAGTAGGATTAGGTTTGCCTTAGGAGACAGGCTAGCAACCTGTCACTGTTATACTATCTCTTCCATCTGTTTTCAAACTTCAAATTATGCTGGAAGTGGCTGCTAAGCGTGAATAAGTCATAATGCCGGTTTAGTTAAAGTTTCGTTTTGTGTGCTGCTTACTCCATTTGGGAGCATAGCTGTGATTGTACATATTGTATGTGTGTTATAGGCAATGTGTATAACTCATCATTGTATAGAATACCTAGACCCCGAAGTGCATCAGGTCATGTGTATATTGAACGGCCACGGGAAAGAGACGTATGCGCGACGTACGGGACTACCTCGTAAACAAGTTGAAACTCGTTCTTGGTTTTAGATTCGGTTAGGTTAGATTTTACCCATGTAACTAAATCATACAAAAGAAAAAGCGATTTCATACATTACGCGAATTCAACCGGCAATCTATACTATGCCTTTCAATTTGTAGTCTATGACCATGACAGACCTGTTAATCCTTTCAGATAACCCGGCTCCAAGTGGTGCCTCCGATGCTGGTGGCCCTGGTGAAGTACCCAGGACAGCACGACCTGAGCAGCGTGGAGCTGATCTACAGCGGGGCTGCCCCGGTCAGGAAGGACACCTTGGAAGCTGTCGGAAAGAAGTACCTATTACATTAAATACGTACCAATATTATAAAGCTGAAGAGTTTGTTTGAACGCGCTAAACTCAGGAACTACTGGTTCGAATCGAAAAAATATTTTTGTGTTGGATAGACCATTTATTGAGGAAGGCTTTAGGCTATGTAACATCACGCTGCAATCAATAGGAGCGAAGAAACATTTGGAAAATGTGGAAAAAACGGAGAAATTTAGTCACTATTCCACGCGGACGGAGTCGCGGGCACAGATAGTTAATAATATACAGGGTGGCCGGGAATTGAATGTAAATATTTTAACCAGTTGTCGGGTAAATGCGTCTGAAAAGCCCTGTGAAAGTTTTTCATTATTATTTTGTTTTTAGTATTTGTTGTTGTAGTGACAATACAAACACATAATCTGTGAAAATTTCAACAGCCTAAGTATCACGGTTCTTGAGATACAGCTCGCAGAATGGATAGTACCTACATATCACGTTTTTTCTATGCCCCTCTTAATCATTATTATTTTGATTTCTAGTAGGTATCTGTTGTTATAGCGGCAACAGATTTGTTATGCTTCTTGAGATACAGCCTGGTGACAGACGGACCAACGGACAGACGGACAGATGGACATACAGATGGGCAGCGAAGTTTCAGTAATAGGGTCCCGCTTTCACCCTTTGAGTACGGAACCAGAAAAACGACTTTCGTGTCGATTTTGGGGAAGTTGAATGTCGAGCACTGTACCTACTATTTCACATTACGTATTTCTAGCATATTTCTTAGGTTTTCGTTCCTAACAATAACAATTTTCTACAGATTCCCTAACGCCAAGTCGGTGCTGCAAGGGTATGGTATGACGGAGACCACTTTGGCTGCCACTCGGGACAACGATGAGTCCAGCCAGCCCAAACTGGGAGGCGTCGGCAAGGTCGTGTCTGGCGCTGTGATCAAGGTATCATCATCATCATCTCCATTTTTTCCAGGGATGGCGTAGGTAAGAGGCGACTAATGAAAACAGGTTAGCCTATCGCCTAAAATATACCTTAACCTATTTCCTTAGTCGCCTCTTACGATAACCACGGAAGAAATGGAGAGGTGTTATTCGAAACCCGACACCACACGGGTGACATAAAATATAATTACAATAAATTAAAATCGGTCTAGCCGGTCTCTATAGACCGCGACAAATGAAAATTAATAAAATTTATTTCTCGACATTAAAAATGTAAAAATAAATCGGTAAGAGGGGAGATTTGAACTCCCGACCAAGGTAATCCGTACGCACGTATCTATACTAATATTATAAAATTTATTAAGCTGAAGAGTTTGTTTGTTTGTTTATTTGAACGCGCTAATCTCAGGAGCTAGCTACTGGTTCGAATTGAAAAAATATTTTTGTGTTGGATAGACCATTTATCAAGGAGGACTTTAGGCTACATAACATCACGCTGCGACTAATAGGAGCGAAGAAACATTGGAAAATGTGGAAAAAAGGGGGGAAATTAGTCACTATTCTACGCGGACGGAGTCGCGAGCACAGCTCGTATCTGTTCTTAAAAATCACATTTCTGTTTAATTTTACTGAAGTATTCCCCATACTGAAGTTCCCAATCCGCACTGGGCCCGCGTGGGAACTATAGCCCAAGCCCTCTCATACTGAGAGGAGGCCTGTGCCCTGCAGTGGGACGTATATAGGCTGGATGATGATGATTCCCCATACTTATTTATTTGCAGTCCTTTGTTCATCGTTAACAAATGGTAATAGTATTGAGATAATCAATTGTGATGGATACCTAGTTGAAATCAGTCATGCTATCAAAAATCCTTTTACCATTTTAGTTCCGACCTAAAATCACCATAAAGTGCAATATAAGAGCGTCAATCATCGCGTGGGAACTATAGCCCAAGCCCTTTCATACTGTGAGGAGGCCTATGCTCAGCAGTAGGACGGAATAAGGCTGGATGATGATGATGATGACGATGAAATCATACGTCGGTCTTGCGTTTAAGAATAATGTTAATTACTTCTACAAAGTACCTGGTAGAGTTAATTTCTTAACTCATATTCATTTTAAACATAAATACACATTAATTTCATAAAACATTAACATGCAGTTTGTGATTTTATAATCGCAGCGGTGCTTAAATTATTATCAATTCGAAATAGTCGTTCTTTTCGTTCACCATCGACCGCGCAACGTTGCCAGCTGCGAGTGAGCGAGCCGGCACGATGCGAGCGCACCGACGCGTGAAAGAGACAAACGTAATCACCGATCGCCCTCCATGCTCGCTTAGTTAACGCTTGTTATGAGCCGTAACTTAAGCGGATAAGGTTTTGGTTGGGTTGTTACGGTTTTTAGTAGAAATAGCCGGGGAACGCGTTGTTATTTTGTTTCGTTCGGTTGCCAGCATGTTAGGTTAGTTGTCGCGTGGTGACTCTGAAGCGAACAGCGATTCAAGTGATTGTGATATTGTAAAATAATGTGATGCGTTTTGTTGTTAAATTGTTTGTTGTGCGATGAGTTGTTATTGTTTATAGTGCAAATTTATCGTAAATCGAGTGTTTATTTACGTGAATAAGAAATACCACTGTGTCGTTC
This sequence comes from Adoxophyes honmai, assembly GCA_005406045.1. Taxonomy (NCBI): domain Eukaryota; kingdom Metazoa; phylum Arthropoda; class Insecta; order Lepidoptera; family Tortricidae; genus Adoxophyes; species Adoxophyes honmai. Next base: position 37,322 of record BHDV01028032.1, read on the forward strand.
CTTATCACTTTTTTTAGACGTGTGTTCATTGATATATTTGGACATAAAAATGGCGCTCACTTCAAGACTTTGGCGCTACTATGAACGAGGCGCGGATCGCGTGGCAAATTGTTTACTATGCAACGGAAAATATTCATACAAAACATCTATTACCAATTTAAAGAAACATCTAAAAGTTAAACATGAAAACGTGTATGTGGACTTGATGACTGAGATGAATCTTAGTCTAAGTGATCCGGAAATGACGGCTGTTAAGGTTGAATTTGAAAATGACCATGTTTCTGATGCAGAACATTGGGATGGAGGTTCAAACTCTGATGAAGAACCAGTAGCGAAGAACTTTAAAACTGAACCAGTAACAAATGTACCAACTCAGCCAGTTAGATTCAAAAATAATGGGCCGCGAATTTCAGTACGAAAGCTAGAACAAGTGTCAAGCGTGGGTCCAACGATAGACGAAAATCAAAGAAAGTTGATCGACGAACAGTTACTAAAAATGATCACACAGGACTACCAACCGTTTTCAATCGTAGAAGAAAGGGGATTTAAAGAATTCGTTGCAGCTCTGAATCCGAATTATGTGTTGCCAGATAGAAAATTAATATCTGGCTCGTTAATCCCTGGCCAGTTTTGGGATTGCAAGAGCAAAATATATGATTTGGTGCAACAAGCGCAAAAGGTGTGTCTCACCACCGAATGTTGGAGCGCTTTGGGAATGGATACATATTTAGCAGTAACTGCCCATTTTTTAGTCGATTTTCAACTAAAATCAGTTATGTTGCATTGCGAACAGTTTAAGGACGTTCTTACTGTAGACGCGTTGACAGCTGCCCTACAAACAGTCGTATCTGAATGGAACATAACAAACAAAATCACTTTGGTAATATCAGAGAACGCACCAACTATAAAAGCCATAGAAAATATTGGGTGGCCCTTCTTCGGTTGTTTTCTGCGTAAACTAAACCTAATAGTTGAAGACGCTTTAGAAATAATCGAACACATTTTAGTAAAAGTGAAGGAAGTAGTAAAGTATTTCAAGAAAAACAGCCAAGCCACCGAATTACTCGTTGAATATCAAATCGAAGTTGAAAAGAAAACGGAAGCTATGCGATTGATTCAATCTGATCCGATGAGGTGGAACACCGTCTTTTATATGCTGGAAAGGTTTTCAAAATTAAAAGCCGCTATTCATAACGTGACTCGAAATACACAAGCTGATATCCCGGTTATAACAATCGAGATGTGGGTAGCAATAAGGCAAGTGAGTTTGATCCTGAAACCATTTGAGGAGATCACACGCATGAGCCATAGCTACCTTTCAGGAAGTCTTGCAATGATCATCGTAGATGGTTTAAAGAATGCTGTAGCTGTCGTGAAAAGTAAAGGAATAAATGGCGTATCGGCGGATTTTCTAGCCAAACTAGAGTCAGGAATAAATAAACATTTCCCTGATCGTGAAATCAAGGACAATATGTTACTAAGCGTGTGCACGTTTTTGGACCCGCGGTTCAAAACTCATGCTTTCATAGACGATGCTGGAGAAAACCCTTTAGACGCGCTATCTGACAGAGCTTTTCAAGCAACACGTGTATATAAAACCAAGGAGTACATTATGAAACTTATTAAAGCTAAAATATTCGATGAACGACGTAGCAGTTCTCTTGATGCTTCCATCGATGCTTCATCAACCTCAAATATTGCACCCAAAGAAGACGTTGATAATCTATCAGTGTGGGGTAAACTTGATAAGTCTATAGCTGCCGCTACGCCAGCTGATGACGTCACATCCAAAGCCAAAAATGAGCTGGAATCGTTCCTGAAAGAAGATGTGTTGCCTCGCCAATCGTGTCCACTGTCTTGGTGGAAATCGCACGCGTGCGTTTATCCGCATTTAGCCGAGATATTTGTTGAATACGGCCACACTGTGGTGACGTCAGTGGAGTGCAAACGCGTTTTTACAAAAGAAGGGGATTTGATGATGAAGAAGCGGGCTAGATTGAGTCGGAAAAGGACAGCGGAGCTCGTTTTTTTAAATTGCAACGAAGGTTACTGCTAGTAAGTAAACATAGTATACGCCGATTTTAATTTATCTTTCGTATACGGCATCGGCTAGTCAAACGGAATATATTTGCTGTAGATTTCCTGTCATTTTGAATGCAAGATGCAAATCGGTTAAATAAGCTTTCATTTTTTTTTAGTTAATCTTCGTACGTCATCTACGGAAAGAATAAAGAGTTCAATGGATTACCCATTTACCATGATTCATCGGTCAACTCTTAATAGGCTTATGTACTGGGTTAAAAAATGTAATTAGTAGTTCGTTCGTTAGAAAATGGAAAAATATGACACATATTTTTTCTTTTACCAAATGAGTAAACATCGATAAAGCTATAGATCATTTAGCTTCCGGAGTGGGGGCTTGTGACGTCATGCCTTGGTAAAAATTGTACCAAGGCGTGACGTCATGTAAAACTTTTAAGCGCTGTATTATCGTAATTTTTCGTTTGTTTAAAATAAAAACATGTACCTACAAAATTTTTTGGTGATCTATCTGACGGACTAAATATTTAATTTAATGATTTTTTTTTGCATGTATAATTGTTAAGTTGTTGTTTATTTGTTTATTTAGCCTAAAATCTGTGTCAAATTTTGTACCAATAAATGTCTTTCTTTCTTTCTAAATAGTTTTTCTGTCTACTAGCCTATTTAACTCCAATTTCAAGACCATACCCTTTTTTCCAGGTGATAGATCTCAAGACCAGAAAGCCTTTGGGCCCCAACCAGCCGGGAGAGCTCTGCGTGAAGGGCGGCATCGTGATGAAGGGCTACGTGGGCAAAGACCGGCGCGAGGACTTCGATGATGAAGGTTTCTTCAGGACCGGGGACGTCGGCTACTACGACGACGATGGATACTTCTTCATCGTCGATAGACTGAAAGAGCTGATCAAGTATAAGGCTTATCAGGTAAGACTCGAAGAATGGATGAAAGAAGGATGCGTTAACAAATTTAGAAGGGAAGTATGTAAGGGTGAGTTCGTATATCGACCGGCAAGCTTATTTAGCACGACTGGGCGTGAGTAGAGATGCGTGCGAGATAGACTATAGCTGTCACTATCTGACTAGAGATATCTGAAAGTGACAGGTAGACCATACCACGTGCGAAATGAGTCGCGCGGGCTGCTGTGTTAAATCTACAGATCGGTGACGTTCTGACTTGAGGTCAAATTAAAAGACTCGAAACCGTCGAGAACGCAGGACGAGTGGGGTGAATGTGAATGAAGCGAGAGAAGTATGTCAGAATAGAAGCGAATGACGCTCTGTTGTTTCCGCCTACCCCGGAAGGAATAAGGTGTGGTGTTTACGTAGTGACTTGTGAGAAAGACTCCAATAGAGAGATCTATCTCCTCTCTCTCTCTCTCTCTCTCCTCTCTCTCTCTCTCCTGGTAGATGTTATGCTTGGAGACCAAAGTAACAGAGAACAGAGTAAGAGTAGAAGAGTATTAGTTGAGTCTGCGGCGCACAAAAAGTCAGCGTGGAGTGTATGCATTGTGCGCCGGACTTATTGCGCGTCGTGTGCGTTACTGGATTGTATGTATATATGGTCGGTATTTTCTTCTCCAGGTGCCCCCAGCGGAGATAGAGGCTGTCCTGCTGCAGCACCCAGGAGTCCGCGACGCGGGAGTAGTAGGGGTGCCGCACGCGGGCGCCGGGGAGGTGCCGCGCGCCTTCGTGGCGCTCCAGCCGGGCGCCAGCGTCTCCGCGGAGGAGCTGCAGGCCTTCGTGGCCGAACGGGTGAGTGGAGCAGGCAGTCCACCTACGCAACTGTCTCTGGCAGTGACCGGGCGCCGGGGAGGTGCCGCGCGCCTTTGTGGCGCTCCAGCCGGGCGCCAGCGTCTCCGCTGAGGAGCTGCAGGCCTTCGTGGCTGAACGGGTGAGTGGAGCAGGCAGTCCACCTACGCAACCGTCTTTGGGAATGTCGAGTGGCGGAACACCAAACAGATGCAGAAGTCAGCCAAGCGTATGGACAGTCAAGGAAATTGATTACTGTGCCACTTTGTACCTTTTCACAAGAAATTTCACTGTGCCATAACATACTACTAAGCAAAGCAATATGACACTCACTATGAAAAGGTTCAAAGTGGCACAGGTGTAAATTTCTTTGAGTGCACTTCGCGTTTAGTAGTTACGCTCGGCGACCGCTCTAAGGATGTTAATTATGGCGTATGCACATAAAACTACAATAACTATGACAATGTCACTGACATAAATAAATATAATCTATGAAATAAGTACAATAGTGACAGGTTGCTAGTTTCTAGTCTGTTGCCAAATACATTCCCAAACCTACCTCGTTAGTTACTGCTGTTACTGATTATCCATGGAAGAATTGGAAAGGTTTTTCTAAACACCATTACTTTTGACAGACCCTAAAATACGACGTGTTCTATCGAAAAATAATGCCATAAGCTCTTTCATTCAAAAACCCTCAATACCAAAGATTCTAACAGTTATTTTCTGTTTTTCAGTTATCAAACCCGAAACATCTACGAGGCGGCGTCCGTTTTGTACCTGAAGTTCCCAAGAACCCGAGCGGCAAGATCCTGCGGCGGAAACTGAAAGAAATGTCCAAACAAAGCAAACTCTAAACCGGACGCCCAAAAGGATAATCATCGTCATCATCACGATCCATCCTTATACGTCCCACTGCTATCTACCAGCCTCTTCTCAGATGGAAAGGGACTGGAAATTTCACACAATGAGCCTTTCTTTATGTTGTTTTTCTTTCACTGAATAGCTTTAATAAACTTTAAAGATGAATTCGTGAAACTCACTTATCTTGAAAATGGATAACTCACGTCCAAAATGGAATGAGACATGCTTCGGGCTAAACCGTAGCCCTTCATCTGGAGCCGCTGCCAAAAGCGGACTACGCTTTTCTGAACGTCTTGCGTTGTAAACGATGATGAATTCGATATCGATTTCGTTTGCGAATTAACGCGGAATTGTATGGAGAAGTGTCGATCGCGGCAGTTGTACAAACGTTCCGCTGGCGCTGTCTCAGTTTCCATACAATTTTGCGATAACTCGCAAACGAAATCGTTATCGATATAATGCAGTCATTGTCATTGTTTTGAACACACTAGACTTACTGTCCACGTGACTGCTCGTGCTAGACAAAACTACCGGCGCACGACTACCCTCGTTGAGCCTAAATATTTTTTTTACTTGAGTAAATTTGGAAAATCTTTTAAAAATCGAGTGTACGGCGTGGGATTCGAACCCACGACCCTCTGCATGAGAGGCCATAGATCAAACTGGTAAGCTACCATGGTTTTATAATTGTCATTATGCCATATGTCTACGAACTACGAGGTCTATAAATAGACAAAAAATACATGTAAGGTAAACGTCCCTGTGCTCGACACTGATCCAATACTTGGCACTTGCAACCGTATGTCATTGTAAGGCGCTGCGCAGACGACAGTGTTTTGTGCGATCGAGTCTGTGGAGCAATAAATTCTCTGAATGGCGCGCTGACAGTTTCCAGGAATTTCCATTCAGAGTTTCGTGGAAACTGTCAGCGCGCCATTTAGAGAATTTATTGCTGCGCAGACTCGATCGCACAAAACTCTGTCGTCTGCGCTGCGCCTAAGACAGATGACAGATGGGTGTTTCTGTGATGGGTGGATCTATTGGGCGTTGAGGCGTCGAGCATTGGTACATTTACCTTTTTTTCGTGGCATGTAATTCCGTTTTTATTTTCTCTTTTTTTTTAAGTACTCATAATAATAATATGTAGCAAGGTAGCTAGCGACTTGAATTTCGTGAAATATATTTTTTGTATTTTATTAAATGAAAAAGTCTTTTATTTTTAACAGTGTCCCTACGATACCCACATTCGAAATTTATTCCTGAATGCTGATTATTATCAAAACGGTCATGAAACAATAACGATTTCATGAAACAACGCGAAGAATGTATGCGTATGGGGACGTCGACCGCGGCAGTTGTGCAAACGTTCCGCTGGCGGCGCTGTCTCAGTTTCCATACAATTTCAAGTCAATTCTTAAACGAAATCGTTATCGATTCCTGACCATTTTGATTATACTAGACGCTCTGGTGAGTCTGAAATTAATTAGTTTGACCGTATTTACAGTTACAATAACAAGATTACTAAGTGACTATGTCACGCTTCGCAGCCACTTCTAGCATTATTTTAGGTTAGATAACAGATAGAAGAAGTGGTATAATAGTGACAGGCAGCTAGCCTGTCGCTTAAAAAATATCTAAACCCATTTCATTAGTCGCCTCTTTCGACACCCACGGTAGAAATGGAACCGACACCACCACACGGGAAAATAGCGTGAAATCGTGGTTATGTCTATTTCACGTTTCGTGTGCTCTGCCGACCTCAATTGGGAATACAGGCGTGATTGTATGTATTTATGTTTACTGACATAAAAGGGTGAATGAACGATTTTATGTTAGTTCCCCTGATATCTCCTGATTCATTTCGTGAAATTGTGATTTTCTACCCCCCACTACGGCAAGGCGTTACGTTCGGGGGGGCACTTGACAGTACCTACTTATTTACTAATAAAAAATAATGTATAATGGTTACGCGTCATGTTATGATAACGTCTTATCGCTGTAAAAGTGAGCTGTCACGATTATGTAAGACGCGATAGCCTTATCAAAGTGTGTTCTGTAATCTGCGGACTTTGACTTTAGACTGCAGAAAATACATGATTATCGTTATTAAGGTAGGTAAGTAAAAAAGGCTAGTTCAGGCATCAGGTGACCCCAGAGCTGGCGCTTACCTCGCTCAAAGGCTAGGAATAGCTGTGCAGCGGGGTAATGCGGCCAGCGTCTTGGGGACGATGCCAGACTCGTCTTTTGACGATCTTCTGTATGTTTTATACTAGGTAGTTTTAGTTTAATTTAATTAGGTTAAGTTATTTGTTGTTTTGTATGTAAATATGTCTGTTTTTGCAATAAATAGTAAAAAGTAAAAATCTCTTCATTGTTCAAAAAACCGGCCAAGTGCGAGTCGGACACGCGCACAAAGGGTTCCGTGCCATTGAAGTAAAAAACAAATCGGTTTATGACGTATTAAAAAAATCGTCAAAACAGGTTTGTTGTACGGGAGCCTCCCCTTAATTATTATTTTGATTTTTGTTGTTATAGCGGCAACAGAAATACCTACATCATCTTCGAAAATTTCAATTGCCTAGCTTTTACGGTTCTTGAGATATGTCTCAGACAGACAGACGGACAGAAAACTTCAATAACAGGGTCGCCGTTTTTACCCTTTGGCAGGGGGGTGTCACTCCGCCGTTCCGCCGCTGAGCTACAAGTACATATCGGCGGCCTCATCGATGAGGCCTAATCACTGGTTGCCGCGCACTGACCCGCGGCGCACGCGCGCCTCTTTTTTTACGCAGCACGATTCTGTTTACATCACAAACGCGTGTCATAATTTTAATTAGCAAAATGAATCCAAAATATTCTGTATTGCAGTCGATTGTCGGGAAAATGAAAAATATTAATTATTATATTCGACCCCGCGTCATAGAATAAATAAAAGTGTAACCGCTAAGTAGGTATAGCTAAAGATACATTAGGCGACATCGCTCGACATGTCGCGCGACTTATATCCGCGTATATACACGTGTCGCGCGACATGTCGAGCGATGTCGGGCGACGTCGCGCTACATCGCTCGACATGTCGCACGACAAATGTAACGCAACAAATGTCGCCTAATGTATCTTTAGCTTAAATATTACAAACAACATAAATCTGATAGATACCTACATACATACAATCACGCCTGTGTTCCCATTCCCAAATGGGGTAGGCAGAGCACACGAAAAGTAATATAGACAAAACCATGATTACGTTTATATCGCAGTCACTGTATCTTATTGTATAATAAAAAGCTTTTTACGTACTTGTCTTCTATACGTAGTAGGTACTGTTTATTTCTGTGGTAAGGTAAAAGTACCAATGCTCGACGCCTCAACGCCCAGTAGATGACACCCATCTGTCACATGTCTTAGTTTAGTATGACATAAGATTGCAGTGCCAAGTATTGGGTCAGTGTCGAGCACTGAGACGTTTATCTTACTGTCCTTGATTTAAAATAATCGAACAGATTCTTTCGACTTAAATCTTTTGACTGGTAACAAGCTACGCACAATGATGCAACAAAATATAACTACTTATATGTTATCTGACTCGACTAGTTCACTCGTTTACAACGCGGAGGCCAAACAAGTTGTGTCAGTTTGTGATTATATGTTTATCAACTATGTTGAAAAACAAAAACTATGTGTACGGTCCTCGGGACGTTTTTGTGCCAATGCGGATCAATTTTGGAGAGTTTGTTTTAAACAGATATATGCAGTTTAAGGATAAAATTGCTATCGTAAGTATAAAACCTACATACATACATCACGCCCGTATCCCCAAATGGGGTAGGTAGAGCATACTAAAGGGTCCCATACACTTACCGTCCGCCTGCAGTCTCTGGTCTTAACGGGTGTGATCTTTTCCGCTTGACTGACAGTCCAATACCCGCCGGCGAACTGTTAATGTGTAGGGCCCTTAAACGTGACATAAACAAAATCAGGACTATTTCACGTTTGGTGGCCACTTCTAGCATAGTTTTAGGTTTAATGGTCTTCCATATGTATAATAGTGACAGAGGTTGCTAGCTCCTCGCCTAAAATATGCCTTAAATCTTCTTAATCGCTTTGTACGACATCCACGGAAGATATGGAGAGGTTTCATTCTAAACCCGACACTACACGGAGAAAAATGCAAAAAAAGTGACTTCAGCTCGATTCAGAAGTTAGTTTTATATATGTAAAGTCTCGTGTCCTCTGCCTGACCCATTTGGGTACACAGGCGGGACGTTTATGTATGTATGTATGTATGTAAGACAATGCTTGACTAGTTGTAGGTAAATATACAATAAGAAGTTTTTATTTTAAACACGTAGGTAATAGGGTTATTGACAATTTTAGAAATATATTTTTGATCAATTCTTCATTATAATCATAAATTATATCATAAACACGATATATTAGTATTTCTGGATTCTTGTGTGGATCTTTATACCTACTAATATTATAAACCTGAAGAGTTTGTTTGTTTGTTTGAACGCGCTAATCTCAGGAACTACTGATCCGAATTGAAAAAAATATATATTGTGTTGGATTCGAGGAAGGCTTCAAGCTTCACGCTGCGACTAATAGGAGCGAAGAAACATTGAGAAATGTGTCAAAAATTGGGAAAATTAGTCACTATTCTACGCGCACGGAGTCGCAGGCACAACTAGTATAGAAAATAGATATTAAAGTTAAAATTGTCAAACTCGCGCGAAAAACGCTGTTCAAAAAATGGCGTCAATATCATGACGTCTGTGACGTCACAGGCAGGTAAACTAAGGTGACAATCTGTCAAACCCTGAACAAGTAATTAGGCTTAGTAAATTTTGTTTGCCTGCCTGTGACATCATCAATCAATCACAGAATTCACACATCGTTTCGGTCACAGATACAATATTAAACAAATTTAGAAATTAATCCAACAAAATCCTCTAAAAATGCATATTATTTTGATCAAAAGAAAGTGAAATATTAGTTTTCCTAAAATCTGTGAGGATGGCCACAAATTATAAGTAAGTAGTTTAGTTTTAGTGTCGTCTAAGACCCTATTGGCCCGAAACATATCGAGCTAATCTCGATACAGATACTTCAGTAGATCCGTTTAAAGGTCCGACCACACCGCAACTTAAATAAACCGGCCAAGTGCGAGTCGGACTCGCGCACGAAGGGTTCCGTATCAAAAACTGCAAAAAATCAGAATTTTTTGTATGGGAGCCCCCCAATACTAATTTTATTTTAATTTAATTATTTATTTTTAAAGTAGACATTTAATTAAATATTCTGTGAGCATTTCAAGTATTTAACTTTTACAGTTATTTAAATAGACAAAAAAACAGCAAAAAAAAACACGTTGTTTTCTATGGGAGGCTCCCTAAATTATTATTATTATTTTGATGTTAGTATTTATTTTTGAAGTAAATATTTAATTAAATATTCTGTGAGCATTTCAAGTATTTAGCTGTTACAGTTATTTAAATAGACCCAAAACAGAAAAAAAAAAAATTTTTCTATGAGAGCCCCCCTTAATTATTATTATTATTTTGATTTTAGTATTTATTTTTGAAGAAAATATTTAAATAAATATTTTGTGAGCATTTCAAGTATTTAGCTGTCACAGTTATTTAAATAGACCCAAAACAGCAAAAAAAAAACACGTTTTTAGTATGGGAGCCCCCCTTAATAATTATTATTATTTTAATTTTAGTATTTGTTCTTATAGCAGCAACAGAAATACATCATCTGTCAAAATTTCAACTCTCTAGCTGTTACGGTTCGTGAGATACAGCCTGGTGACAGACAGACAGACAGACGGACAGACAGACAGCGAAGTCTCAGTAATAGGGTCCCGTTTTTACCCTTGGGGTAGGGAACCCTAAAAACGGTCACGATACGGAATCGCAGTGACAGTGACGCGTCGTATGCGTATCATTTTTGACGCATACTACCCCATACCGCTGCTTGAAAAACGGTGACGGCACGGTATGAATGTATGGTGCGTCAGCGTATTTTAAGCAGCGGTGTGGGGAGCATGCGTCAAAAACGGTGCGTATACCCGTATAACCGCCTGGCCACGACTTTGAGCGATGCGACGAGCGGCGCGACCAGCGACGCGACGAGGCAGAGCGGAGCGGCGCGCATGCCACGGACTCGATCAGTCGCGTCAGCGGTTTCGTGCGTAGAGGACGTATTTAAAATAGCGTTATCAAATATTGCTATGAAATGTCTTGGAAGTAGCGCATATTTCAGACAGGACATTTTATTTTTAAGAAATGGAGTGCAAGACTTAAATAAACGTCATCGAACACATTGGGAATTCTTTACTTTGTGTCAATAATAGGTGTACAGAAAACACCCCGAATAGTTTTACGAGCATACTGGGTTGAGTATTGTATGTAGGTAAGTATACTCCAACCCAATCCGCGGTGGGCCCGCGTGGGAACTATAGCCCAAGCCCTCTCATATTGAGACGACGCCTGTGCCCTGCAGTGGGCCGTATATGTATATGCAGGAGTATGGTATAGTATACTCCAACATTTGAATTTGTTAAAACAATAATTGCAATGGTTTGAAACAAAAAAACAGACTGCAATTTAGCAATATCCTGAAAGCACACATCTGTCTATTTAATTACTTAAATACCAATAAAATGTAAGAACTAACTTGATAATAACCTTACGTAAGATTATTATAAATTAGTAAAAGTCAAAAGTTAACTCTGAAGAAGTATTTACATAACATTATAATTCGGTGTACATTATTCGCGCGCGAATCGTCTAAAAAATTTTATTCTCAGCCGCGTCGCCCGAAACGTGCCGCTCGTAACGCTCGTCGCGTCGCTCTGAATTCGTGGCATCCTCCATTCAGCCCGTGTCTTTGTTTCGGTCGCGCCGCTGGCCGCTCGTCGCCGCCGCGCGCCGCCCGGCGCAATTCGCGTCGCTAGTCGCGCGAGCGGCAACCTCGTGGCATGGCCTGTATACTGCTATGCGATTGTTTTTGCCGCTCACCGCCCGCCGCCGCCGCTGCCGCTCGCCGCGCGTGGTCGTGGCCAGGCCGTAAGACGCGTCACTGCGATTCCGTATCGTGACCGTTTTTAAGCTGCGGTGTGGTCGGACCTATTTCACTGGGTACCCTTTTTTAGATCAACGAAAACTCAAACACCTCCGTGACATACCACGAGTTGTGTCAGAAGGCTGTCAATTTCGCGGTCTCGCTCGCACGCCTCGGTGTGCGAAAGGGAGAGGTGATCGGCATCTGCTCAGAGAATCGCCTGGATGTCTGGAGCGCTGTGGTGGGGACAGCCTGTGTGGGCGCAGTAATGACGCCTCTCAATATGGGATATACTCAAGGTATGATCATACATACATACAATCACGCCTGTGTTCCTAAATGGGGTAGGTAGAACACACAAAACGTGCTATAAACAAAACCATGATCATGACTATATCACGCTTTGCAGCCACTTCTAGCACGGTTTTAGGTCCATTATTCGAGCATTGTGGATGTGGGCAGCGCAGGACCGGTCATTGTGGAGATCCTTGGGGAAGGCCTATGTCCAGCAGTGGACGTCTCTCGGCTGATAATGATGATGATGATTCGAGCATTTGAACACTACTAAAAAAACAGAGAAAGACATTTGTTAACACAAATTTGAGACAGATATTTTTTTGCCGTGCGGGGTCGGGATAGAATAGCATGCTCCATTTCTTCCGTGGATGTCGTAAGAGGCGACTAAGAAAATAAATATTATTATGTTATTCTAGAACCGATACCACACAGGATCTTACTACTACCCTCTTTTCATTCCAGGTGAACTCAACCACGTCCTCAACATCTCAAAACCATCTTACATCGTCTCCTCACTGAATTGCTTCAAAATCCACGAGAAGACCTTTAGATCTCAGGAGTTTGTGAAGAAGATCATCACTTTTGGTGACGAGAGGATACCAAACACCATCGCTTTCAATGATTTAGTGAAAGATGACGTCAGGATTGAAGATTTTGAAGTGGTAGATGTACAGGGACAGATAGATACGTTGTTTATAATGTATTCGAGTGGCACTACTGGACTGCCTAAGGGGGTTGTACTGACGCATCTAAATGTGATAATTACTATGCAGCTGTAAGTATACAATGTATAATATTTTAACCAGTTACTCTTTATTGTACAGTAGGTACTCACCACAATGGAAAGTATACATAAAGCAATTTAAAAGTGCCTACAAGGCGAACGTAACCCGTAAAGGATCAATTCTGACAAAACTTGTGAATGAAAAGTAGACAAAGAATGTTGGAAAATGTCTATGGGCTTTGTTGGTCATATTGTTTTGTCTTCCTTATAGTATAAAAATCCTGGGGGGTGTCGGGGTAGAATAACATCTCTCCATTTCTTCCATGAATGTCGTAAGAGGCGACTAAGGAAATAGGCTTAGGTACAATTTGCGACAGACTAGCAACCTGTCACTATTCTACCTCTTCCATCTTTGCAAACCTAAAACTGCTAGAAGTGGCTGCGTGGATATAGTCACAATCATGGTTTCGTCTATCACGTTTCACATACCCTGCCTTCCCTTGCGAACACAGGCATGATTGTATGTATGTATGTATGAAAGCCGCTTCTTCCAGACCTGCAGTCCAAGAATCCCAGGAGTTCCCCACACCAGCTCTGATCAGTGTCACCCCATGGTTCCACGCCATGGGTCTCATGTTCTTCTTCAACAACCTGGCCCAGGGTCTGAAGGTGGTCACCTTGGACAGGTTCGACGTTGACCTGTACATGCGGACTGTGGAGAAATACAAGGTTCGTGCTGAGAATTTTATCCTGTATGGTTTCTGGATAGAACACTTCCAATTTTCTTCTGGGGATGTCGTAAAGGCGACTTGGGATACAGGTTTAGGTTTATTGTAGGGAACAGACTAGCAACCTGTCACTATTTTACCTCTTATCTGTTTTACATACATACATACATAAAGTCACACCTCTTTCCCACAGGGGTAGGCAGAGACCACATTGTTCCACTTGCTACGATCCTGACATACTTCTTTTAAACCTAGAATTATACTATAGTTCAGACTTTTAGGTAGGTACCTACTTAAAAAAAAAGGTAAACAAACCCAACAACACATTACAAGGTGAATGTAATGCGACTAAAATAGAAATTGTCGTATTTAATGTAGCAACACATACCTTACGTGATTTTTGACTTTGTCGGGTTGGCTTTGTTTGTTTACCTTTTTTTAAGTACCTAAAAATCTGAACTATAGAAGCGGCTGCAAACCGTAAAAAAGTCATGATCATGGTTTTCTCTATGTCGCGTTTCATGTGCTCTGCCTACCCCATTTAAAACATGACTATTTTACTTTTAACTTTAGCATAATTTTAACTTGAAACATTTTGATGAAAGGGGTATAATAGTGACAGGTTGGTAACCTGTCGCCTAAAACATATCTTACCCTATTAGCTATCACCTCAATCGCCTCTTACAACATCTATGAAAGAAATGGAGTGGTGTTATTCTTTACACACTAATTGAAGTTATATATGTATAGCTGAAGAAACAAAACAGTAGAAAACATTTCGTCGTATCCTACGAATAGGGGCGTAATTACCATTAATGCCTTTTTCCTCTTCTTTGATAATCGAATTCTGTATTTTTTTCTACGTCTACTAGTCTTAAAAATATAACAAAGTCATTTCATT
>BHDV01028043.1:0-12285 GCA_005406045.1 Adoxophyes honmai
AAAATAATATACACAAAACCAGGATTAAATATTATTGCTAACACGTGAGACTCACTCATCTTATAAAATATGGATAACTCACTTTTTAAATCAAGTTTAGGTCGACATGTTTCGGGCTAATTCGTAGCCCTTCATCTAGGAGTCGCATTAATCCGCCACTGCTATGTTCGGTCGAATAGAGCGGTGGCGGGCAGCAGCAGCCGCCGTGGTAAGGGCTACGAATTAGCCCAAAAGATGTCGAGCAAAACTCGATTTAAAACGTGATTTACCCATATTTTGGAAGATAAATACTTTAAATACTCACTAACTCAACTTCCCGCACTTGTATCATAAATCATAAACAACTATAACTAGTCTTTACAGATTTCCAACCGCTAAAGTTTAGCGGCTTAGGCTTTATTTGAACACCCCCTATCTGAGTCCAGAAGTCCCCCACACGCGTCTTATCGAGCCTACCTTGTGTGCAGAGCTTATTTGACTTGCTAACTCTCAGCCCGTTTGTTGTCTGCACACTTGGGATTTGTCGTGGGATTAATACGACCTTGTTAATGCTAAGAAAGTAGGGTAGGGTAACTTAGTTTAAGTTTTTTGGAATGGCGAAATTATTTTTCCCTTACCCTGTGTGGTATCGGGATAGAATGACACCTCTCCATTTTTTCCGTGGATGTCGTAAAAGGCGGCTAATGAAATAGGTTTAGGCATGCTTTAGGCCAGGGGTTCCCAAAATGTGCGCCGCGGCGCACCAGTGCGCCGCAGAAAGTATTTGAGGGGCGCCGCCGTGAGTCGATTCTTTGCCTATTTGTACTGTATCTTTTTCAAATATACAGGGTAGGGCGTCGTGACAAAATTCTAAACTTGTAAGTGCGCCGCGGGCTGAAAAAAGATTGGGAGCCACTGCTTTAGGTGACAGGCTAGCAACTTGTTACTATTATACCTCATCCACCTGTTATAAAATCTAAAATTATGCTAGAAGTGGCTGCGAAGCGTGAAATAGTCATAACCATGGTTTTGTCCATGTCACGCTTCGTGTGTTCTGCCTATCCCGGTTACGTTTTTACGCTTTGGGTACGGAACCCTAAAAAGTATATTTCTTTTAATAACGGTTTCATTTTACATCACAACAAAAAGAAAGTCTAGAGTTGAAAAGAAAGAAAGAATTGGTAGATTCTGGGTCACTTCCTACGCCCAGTTTCACTTAGAAACAGCGCTGCAGTATTTCAAAAGAGTGAAAAATGCAGTTACATTTCTACTTGCTATATCTAGGAAACAGTGGATTTTAACAAAAGTAAATGAAGCGAACTTTTGGCTTAAATTTTTTTTTTTTAATTTACACATACGTAGTATTCATAAATGGGGTAGGCAGAGCATGCGAAACGTTAATAGTGAAAACCATGGCTATTTCACGATTCGCAGCCACTTCTAGCAAAAGCTTAAGCTTTTGAAAACAGATGGAAGAGGTATGTAAAATAGTGAAAGGTTGTCAGCCCGTCACCTAAGTCATACTTCAACCTATTTCTTTATTCACCTATTGCGACATCCACGGAAGAAATGGAGAGGTGTTATTCTAAACACGACACCACACGGGCTTAATAATTAAAACAATTTACCTAGTAGGTATAATAATAATAACGTATCGTCTACTCGACACCACGCTACCGATGATAGGTCTCCAATTATCCCGAAACATGTCGAGTTAATCTCAATATGACATGAGGCGTTTACATCCGATCAAGGTAAACGTCCCTGTACTCAACACTGACCCAATACTTGGCTCTTACAACCTTATAGTAAGACAGGTGACAGATGGGTGTCATCTACTGGGTGTTGAGGCGTCGAGCATTGGTACATTAACATTTATATAAAGAGTTCTTCATTCCATGAACAGAGTCTAATCAAAACCGAACTTCCATCAAATCTCAAAACGAAATCAAAATGCGTTCTTGATTCAAATTCCCGCTGCGTAACCACGCAACGTCATTACTTAGGCGACAATGCTTCGAGGACAAAGTACTCACATTTCTGTAAAATGCAGTTGGCGCAGAACCGTAACCTAGCTTTAAAAGGGCGTATCAGCATTTTCTTTTCAAGGAGATACGCTTCTTTACAACTGGGCGGTAGAATTGAGGGGCACTCTTGGAACGAGGATCCTAGACAAAATTAAATTATGTAAAATTACTCGGCACTATGACAGTTGACGGAGGTAGTTATAAGGATGGGATGGTTATTAATCTTGATTTAGATTGCTAGTTTCCTGGTTAAAGTAATATACATACATACATGACGCTTATGTTCCCGAATAGGAAAGACAGAGACAGAGCATACTATTTCAGGCTTCACAGCCACTTCTAGAACGATTTCAGGTTTGAAAACAGATTGAAAATGTAGTATAATAGCGACAGAGTGCTAGCCTGTCGCCTAAAGCATAACTAGACCTATTTCCATAGTCGTCTTTTACGATTATTTGTTTGCAGAAATAGTAGTGAAATAAACCTGATCAACTCACGTTTTCACTTTGAGATTAGCTTAACATGACATGTTTTGGGCTAATTTGTGACTCATTATCTGGAACTACGCGCCACGGCAGAAATAGACGCGTGGCTAGATAGCGTGGTTCGTGAGATACAGCCTGGTGATAGACGGATGGATGGACGTCCCGTGTTCACTCTGTGTACGGAACCCCCTAAAAAACGTGAAATAGTCAAGGTTTCGACTATAGAATTTCTCGTGCTTTTTCATTTAGGAATACAGGCGTGATTTAATGTAAATGTACCAATGCTCGACGCCTCAACACCCAGTGATGACACCCATCTGTCTGTCTTACTATATTACATACGGTTGCAAGTGCCTTGTATTGGGTCAGTGTCGAACACAGGGACGTTTACCTTATGTAAACTAACAACAGTAAAGTTTTGTTTCGTTACTTACCAATATTACTGTTCAGCTCTCCACAAGTTGCAAGCTGAAGTTGTGCGATCGTTAGGGCGCGTTCGGGTCAAAGAGCAAAGGCTTCCGGAGATTGCCGACCGTGTGAAAACGGCTTTGCTTTATCTAACGCTTGGGTGATGTTGTGTGCACTTTTCCTTGCGTCACAGTTTACATATTCTCCGTACAGCTAAAATGAATGGTTAGACGATTTTCCCAAAATCATAATTTCCCAGTAACAAAATTTCTATTCGTATTTTTCCCCAAATTACGTACTTTTTACCCAGTTTTGTTTTTTACTAAAGCTTATTTTCCTTTTAGCATTTTTTCCAGTTACAATCGACACAGAAACGTGGGTTGGTTTAGGTTAATGTTACGTTTTCATCGTCCTGGAGGGCCAAAATAACGTAGGAATAGGAGCTCCGCGTGAGCGCCCGTCGATACTGTTTCTGTGTTGTATGGTTGACTAAAAGCCGGAGTACAAAAAAGACTAGGTAATATATTCAGATTTTCGTAAAAAAACATGAATTTGGTTAAAATATTTACGATCCATCTCCGGCCAATCTCTATAGTATTTTTCACTATAACACGTAATGTATTAACAAAGGATAGTTCTGTCTCCATTCATGCAATAGTTGTGGTGAACTATAAGGGTGACCAGGAATTCTGCTGCGTTTTAAACTTGCAATAGGATTTGGTGCGAAACCCTTAGGGTGACTTTTATTGAGGGGTCATTTGAAACGTATCTTTTAAGAGGTAACGAAGCGGTCAGAAGAATTTCTATTACGTGGGGGAGCCAAATTTAATGTTACCTCACACTATCGTAAAATACAGCGTGTTTGGCGCATCGCGTGCCAAATTAATTTGGCGGATAGTAGGGGTCAATTTCTTTTTATATTTTTATTTTTTATTTTTTGGAGAATCCACCAGCAATACAGAAAAACACAAATCTTACATACAGGTTGCTTCGGGAGGAAACCGCATAACTTTACCACCGTGTTCCTGACCATATTTAGAAACTATAATGTCATATAATGTAAGCTGAATTCGGCTTAGTTTGCCAGTAATTAACGTTTGCAAACGGATCTTTTCACTGTATTTTACTTGAAAATTATTTATTTTTGACAAGAAATGTCTTTGTGACTCAGCCAGCGCGTTTGTGCGTTGCCAGCTCATCCTAAAACATTGTGCTACTGGTGAACCAAAATCAATTTATTGAGTTTGTATGAAAAGTAAAAAAAAAAAGTCATATATAGCTATACGCTGGTGAAGTTATGCGGTTTCCTCGTGAAGCATCCTGTATAATTGATCTAACTAACATGCACCTATTTCCTAAAACAGTTCTCACTAAAACACGTACCTATGGTTGTTAGTAACGCACTCAGGTACAAGGAAGCTATAATATCCTGTGCTGGCTAATACATTAAAAAAAACTTCTTAACCAATGGTTGAAAAAAACAGGTGAAACTTATCGAAAAAAATACGCCAAAGATTTGTAACCAAACCATCATACAGCAAAAACTCTCCTTACAATATGTCCATGAACACTCAAACATAAAAGAAGCCCCCCTTTAAAAGGCCTTGTCATTGAAAGACAATCCCTTTATATTTTGAATGAAATTTGAATGCAACTAACCGCTGCGAGCTAACATGTCAATTTATCAAAGACCCCTCCGACAGATAATTCTATTGAAGGCACGGACAAATGGCTCGCTAGCCGATTGTGGCGCAGAGAAAAGAAAAAGGAGAAGTGTTGAAGCTTTTTTTTTTCAAGTTGTCAAACTAAAACTGATCTTGGAATTTTTTTAACACTCGTCATTTTTATTTGCCCGTGTGGTACCGGGTTAGAATAGCAAAGAAAGGGGGAGGCTTTCTTCCCGTGGGTGTCGTAAGAGTCGACTCTGGGAAAGGGTTAGTGTATTGTGGGCGATGGGCTAGCAACCTGTCACTGCAATATCACGTTAAACCATCTGGTTACTGTGGTTACCCTGAAATTGCTAAACGTGGTACTGGATTTTTGAATTCACGTGCTCTGCCTACCCCTCTTGGGAATACAGGCGTGAGAATATGTATGTATATATGTATGTTATTTTTATTAATTTCCCCGTATGGTATTGGGCTTAATTGCGAAGCTGGAAATGTCATAATAATAGTTTTGTCTATGTCACGTTTCGTGTGCTCTGTCTACCCCATTTGGGAATATTGGCGTGATTGTCTGTATGCATGTTAGTTGTGCTAAATGAAGCCGAAATGGTGAGTGTTTTGTCCGTCTCTCCTATAGATTATTGTTAAGTTTTTAGTAATTTTATTTTCTCTATCCATTTTACCAAAAAACGAATGATAATTATTGATTATAGTTTACAAGACACTTCTTCAAAATAAAACATTCTCAAAAAGTGAGAAAAATAAAGCGCAAGTATGAGTTTGGCACTCCAATTTTATTTCCTCTAGGATTATAGGAAATTGTGTTTTGAAGCTGCCTTTGGCGACTATTCGCTTTGAAAATTACATCTGTTTCAATCGTAGCAAAAATTCTTGTTCTAATTTAAAGACTCGCGGGTTTAGAATAACGCCTCTCCATTTCGTCAGTGTATGGCGTCCAAGGGCCATTCGATCTGCAGCCTTGGTATCTACAGTAAGGTAATAGAGGTAATAGTAATACAACTAACAGTACAGTAATTCATACAAAAAATGTTACTATTTCACGCTTCGCAGCCACTTCTAACATAATCTTAGGTATGAACACAGAAGAAAGAGGTAGTATTTATAACAGTGACAAGTAGCTTGCCAGTAGCCTAAAGCATACCTATGTAAATCTACTCGACTCTGGGAAAGGGTTAGTGTATTGTGGTCGATGGGCTAGCAACCTGTCACTGCAATATCACGTTTAACTTGTGGTTACCCTGATATTGCTAAAAGTGGCACTGAATTTTTGATATCATGTGCTCTGCTTACCCCTCTTGGGAATACAGGCGTGAGAATATGTATGTATGTATGTAATGCAATATTATCATGCTGAGTGCGGCCCTTTTGGTGCTATTTGGCACTCTTTTTTTGCATGCATAATTATTAAGATGTTGTTCATTTGTTTATTCAGGCTAAAATCTGTGTCAAATTTTGTATCAATAAATGTCTTTCTTTGTTTTAATTCAATCCCGAAATCACATAGGAAAAACCATACGATTTTAATATAATCCAAATTTTGTAGACACACCGTTCACACTCTTGTAATATTTACAAAAAACTCTTTCGTATTGAATTACATAAAATGTTCGCTCAAAAAAGTCGAAGGTAAAGGTGATCTTTTTTTCCTTTTTATACTCCAATATCTTGGAAACAAATTGAAAAAACATTGGAATGTTTAAACCAACCCTTTCAAGTGATACCCCACTAGGAACCCCGTGTCGAAAATTTGTGAATACTTTTCTCCCCTAAAACAAAAGGGTAGGAAATCAGTTTTATTGGGTTCATGATATAAGTAAGCAAGTACGTGTCATTATGTATGTAAATATTTTGTGTATGTATCTATGTTTTCAACTATTTTGCTGTCGTTAGTCTCAATAATTCTCTGCGTTTCAAAGGATTATGTTCCCAAAATGGGGTAGGCAGAGCACCTGAAACCTGACACAGATAAAACCATGTTTCGTAGCCACTTCCAGTATAACTTTAGGTTTGGAAATAGATGGGAGAGATATAATAGTGACAGGTTGCTAGCCTGACGCCTAAAGTATACCTAAACCTGTTTCCTTAGTCGCCTCTTACGACATCCACGGAAGAAATAGAAAAGTGTTATTCTGACTCGACATCACACAAGATAATCTAAACTATCACGTGGATAAATTCCTTTTGACATGTCAATTTTAAGACTGTGCTTGATAAATCTGTCTTGTGTGAGTCACTAATTTGTCACGAACCTAAATAATTCAGTTAAAACAAACCTCACTAAACATGACAATAAATTATTCATATCGCAAACTGATGAGTCAGTGTCGAAGTCTGCTAATGACATTCACCCTTCGCCAATTAACATTTTTTTCATGACATATTCCTGTCAGGACAAGAATCTCGTAGAACGAGTTGAGTGGTTTTACAAAATGTGATTTAGGGCCGATTGTTCAATCACCAGATAAATTTATCTGCCAGTTAAAATTATTGCTATCCTTTTTTCGCGTCATATAGAAGAAAAGTGACAGCCAACATTTATCGGACAGATATGTTTTATCTGGTGATTGAAAAATTAGCTCTTAAACATACATAAATACTTAATACAATCGTGCCTTTGTCTTCAAATGGAGTAGGGAGAGCATACGTTACGTGACATAGACAAAATCCTGATTATTTCACGCTTCGCAGCCACTTCTAGCATATTATTATTTTGAGGTTCTAAGATAATAGGTATAGGTACTATAGTGATAGGTAGCTAGTCTGTCGCCTAAAGCATACCTAAACCTATTTCCTTAGTCGTTTTTTACGACATCCACAGAAGAAATGGACAGGCATTGTTCTATGCTGACACCACACAGTATATTAAGGTGTCGCGTATAATGACAGGTTGCTAGCCTGACATCTAAAACATTCCTTAATCTCCTCAATCACCCCTTAAAACACCCACGGAAAAAATGGAGAGCCGTTCTAAACCCAGCAACTCGGGTATACCTACTATAAAATATTTATATTTATATACAAAGTCAATTACACGATCCCAAGTAAAATAATATACACGGTGACTTCTAATCCGTGATCAGGTACCATTTTTTCTAACTCAGTATTTGATGGCGATCACGCTGAACTCGTAATTACATGAAAACAACTTGTTTTTTTTTTCAAACTTATTTTAATTTTAAGATAATTTTTATCCTAAAATCCTTGTCACTCTACTAATTTGTATCTAAAAGCTTATAACCTCTTTACAAATTTACTGGCAATTGATAATTTATGAGTAATAACTTGTAACTGTCATTGTCATATTGCATAAACAAAGACGTATAAAGTTGCGACCACACCAATACTTAAAAAGCGATGACGGTACGAATTCGCAGTGACCTCTCTGTTTTTGACGCATGCTCGCCGTTTTTTAAGCATTGGTGTGGTCGCAACTTTAAGATCCGTCAAATTTCCCGCCTTAGCGATGCGATGGCACATGACGTCGTCATGTTCATGTAGGATGACCATGTGTATTCAGTGGTAATTCTTTTCAATTAAGTTTTAACTTTTAATTAATTAAACATAGAAGGAATTGCGTGAGACCTCGCTTAATAAGTTCAATTTAGGGTATATATTAATATTTTCGGGTTCCTGATCACGGATTAAAAATCACCGTGTATAGTATGTAGCTGCTGAGGGTAGCCGGGGGCGATAGGGTTGCGAAAGGGGAACCGTAGCGCGTTTACCCTAATGCATATTCAAACTACGGGACGCTGTGTTTGGTGTCATTATGGATTTTGTTGTGAATAGTTTTTGCTCCATTT
This sequence comes from Adoxophyes honmai, assembly GCA_005406045.1. Lineage (NCBI taxonomy): Eukaryota > Metazoa > Arthropoda > Insecta > Lepidoptera > Tortricidae > Adoxophyes > Adoxophyes honmai. The sequence goes on from BHDV01028043.1 coordinate 8,391, forward strand.
CTTACTTGGATGTCGTGGAGACAACTACAAGTAAGTTTGAGAGAGAGAGAGAGAAAAGTCACAAAATCCATTGTCAGTAGATTAAATTATAATTATTGAGCGCCCTGTCAAAATGTAAATATTCCTGGTTTCGACAATGTAGCGCTTCATTTGCCTACCTCATGCTATTGACGTAACATGTGTATGTTGATCTATCTCCTGTTCTATCTTCGCCTGTCTCATTAACAAAGGATAAAGATTTGTTCAACCATCGCAGTCTAAGACCTGAGTCTACTATTTAACGTGTAGCTATGAACAGTTGGTACGCTTTTGACTAAAGGTGCTTGTTCAATGGAGTTCTAGCAAATTTACTGCGTTCTTTAACACGTTCGCGTCCGGTGACACAACGTCTGTGACCAAAAAATTCTTAGTCCTATTCCAGTGACACATAATATTATTATCTGTGACCATGTCGTTCGTACTCCTGATCACGATAATTTCGCCCGGCATAGCTTAAGGGCTCAGTGAAACGCTGCCGGACGCGAACGTGTTAAGTGGCTTATAGTTAGCTTATATACGTATGTAAATACATCTCCCCTGTATTCACTAACGCGGTAGGGAGAACACGTGAAACGTTACATAGACAAAACCAAACTATTTTATGTTTCGTAGCGATCTTTAGCATAATGACATTCACAACAACAACTCTACTAGTCAAAACTGTGTTTTTCACATACTGACGTTTTGATTTTCAAGGTGCGATGTGTCTTTTCCTTGTAAACCTATTTCCTAAGCCGCTTCTTAGTCGCCTACTATGACATTTTCTATGAAATAGAGAGTTGTTACACACACACACACACACATATCCTCACGCCCGTATTCCGAAGAGGGGTAGGCAGAGCACATGAATTCGAAAATCCAGTGCCACGTTTAGCAATTTCAGGGTGATCAGATGGTAAAACGTGATATTGTAGTGACAGGTTGCTAGCCCATCGCCTACTGTTGTTATTCTAAACCCCACTAATTTACATATAAGTACTTATGTATGTATACATACATACATACATACATATTCTCACGCCTGTATTCCCAAGAGGGGTAGGCAGAGCACATGAAGTCAAAAATCCAGTGCCACGTTTAGCAATTTCAGGGTAATCAGTTGGTTAAACGTGATATTGCAGTGACAGGTTGCTAGCCCATCGCCCACAATGTATGTATGTATGTATGTATGAAATGTAGCGTTTAAGTGTGCCCGGCCCCTTAGTCTGTCGGTACGAGGCGGCGCAATATCCGGAGCCGCTGTAGGCAGATTCTAATTAAAATTATATGCTGGGAACCACTGATCCGAAAAGTTTAGGGAAAATATTACTCCTGGGATGACCATTGTTTGACGAACCGAATCGTATTGATTATTGGTTTAGCGGAAAAGTTGAGTGAAATTTAGTTGATGTAATAAATTTATGTCACGACTAAGTTGATAAATAATACTACTCAAATGAACTCAAAAAAGAGAAAACACCTTTTTAATAACACCTCTCCATTTCCTCTGTGGATGTTGTAAGAGGCGACTAAGGAAATAGGTTTAGGTATATTTAAGGTGACAGGCAAGCAATCTGTCACTATTATACCTGTCGACACTACAAGTGACCACGTAGCCTAAAATAGTTTTGGTCAAAACCATGACACATTTTTTATAGATGAAGAAAAATCAATAATGACAGGTTGCTAGCCTGTCGCCTAAAGCATACTAAATTTATTTCCTTAATCGCTTCTAACGACATCCACGGAAGAAATGGAGAGGTTTTGTTCCATGGGCAACATGATACAAGGATAACGAAATACATTGTTTTACCTTTTAATATAAAAACTAAAACTATGCTAGAAATTTCTCCGAAACATGAAATAGTCATGGTTGTATCTGTGTTGTAGCGTTTTGTGTGCTCTGCCTACGCCATTTGGGAATGCATGCATAATAAATGTATGTATGAAATAAGAGGGACTGCAATGCACATTTTTCACTTTCAACATGCGAGAGGTCAAGTACTTGCATCGCACACACCTATTGGTATGGCACGCAAAAACAATCGCAGGGCGAGCCTTTGAAAGAGATCCCGGTCAACAGCCATCGACTCACTCACTCATTCGTTCACTCGTTCAGTCATTCACTGACACACTCACGCTTTGTCACGAATACTTTTGCGAGCCGAGTGAATGGGTCGCGCTATATGGGTCGTTTGGTGAGTTTCATTGCATTCAGTTTTTACACGCATGTTGAACGTTAATAAACATAATATCCCGCCCGTATCCCCGAATGGAGTAGGCAGAGTCGCCATTTGTCAACACTGTTTTGATCTCACCCAAGCCTTGCGCCATGTTCTATCAAACTTACCGCGTTTTCAAAAGTAAACAGTTATCATCAGCATACTCTGTGTAGTAATTAAATGTTGATTTGTTGTGGTCATCTGAATACATAGTTCAGTTAGAAGTCATGTCTTTTATTTCAAGGGTCCACCATGATCAGTTGTCAAATAAGGAGCCATTGTCAACGCCTGTAGATCTTAAACAAACTTAAATAAAACATACTTTTGGATGAAATTCAGGTTTATTATACCTTTAAACTAGCTCCACGATGATTATCCACTAAAATGTGGCAGTTTAAATTGGTATAATAACCCCGCACCCAAAATGAGGTGACTCATACCTCATCTATGCAAATATGGCGGCCATTACAAAGATAATGTGTAGTAAACGTGTAATTTACATCTGTTACGTTGGTACGAACATCGAGCTTAATTCCATTAGCTTAACTAATGACAGGATCTTTGTAAAAATGGTGGGTTTTTGTCGCGAACCGGAATTGTTGAGCCAGTTGCCACTGTTCGCAATTTAGACGTGTAATCGATGACCGATTTGACCCACTAGATGTCAGCTATTGGATTAGTATTACACGACCAAGTTACAAACATAGGTAAGTGGCTAAGCAATCCCGGTTCGCGATGGTACGTAGAATGCTGACCTTCCGATGGTTGAACTAGGAATCAGAAGTACCAGAATGAAGTGGAATCAGAAGGTCCACTCTAAAACATACATGCAATCTATACAAGCTTGCATTCCACAATGGGGTAGGCAGAGCACACGAAACGCTACATAGACAAAACCATGACTATTTCAAGTCTCGCGGCCACTTGTAGCATAATTTTAGGTTTAAGAAACAGAATGAAAGAGGTATAACAGTGGCAGGTTGCTAGCCTGTCGCCTAAAGCATACCTAAATCTATATCCACGGGAGGAATAGAGATGTATTTAAACCCGAAACCACAAGGGCCATAATAAAATAAGATACTAACTAATCTAAAGATTTAGATTATTTCTACTTAAGCAAACAAGCAGCTTTAATATTCAAAGAGAATCAACGTCTATCAATATCTAATGTAGATTTTCGCTTTCCCAAAACCGCCAGACGAAAGACAAATAGTATTAAAAATCAGAATCCGTTAAGTTAAATAAAGGGTTCCTTTTAATCTAGCTCGTTGAATAAAACATCTCCGTCTTAATTTATTTCAGTCCCGAGGCACTTATCGGGTTTTGGCTCATAACAACAAGCCCAAATGAAACTGGCCACTAAAAAAAGTTGTGAAGTTGGTCTTGTTGAGATAAAAAACGGCCAAGAGCGAGTCGGACTCGCGCTAGAGGGGTTTCGTACCAAAACTGGTGGATCGTAAGCGACAGGCTGGCAATCTGTCACTTGTGGGTCAGTTAAAATCTAAAAATATGCTAGAAGTGGCTAAAGAACTTGAAATAGTTGTGGCTATGGCGCATCTTCGGTTGGACAAAGGTATAATTACATGTTTTTTAACCGACTTCAAAAAAGGAGGTATTCAATTCGGCTGTATGTTTTTTTTTTTTTTTTTTTTTTT
>BHDV01028043.1:26775-95263 GCA_005406045.1 Adoxophyes honmai
GAGTTACAGCAGGTTTTGTCTTTAACAGCTCGCCCTGTAAAGTTTGGATTTTACACTTTGGCCCTTGTACGTAGGGCCCATCGATCTAGTCTGTCATATCGGTCATTGATTACACGTCTAAATTGCGAACAGTGGCAAGTGGCTCAACAATCCCGGTTCGTGACTGTATGAACATGTTCACACTACTAAACCATCTCACCTTTTTGTTAAGTGCTTAGTCTATTGCACAATGTGTCTGTGACACTTGAGAGAAAAGAATAGCACAAGCCCCTCTATTTGCTCTTATTTGGAGGGTGTGTAAGTGGCAGGTTATGATACTTTATATCTCGACACGCGTTACGCGACCGTGTTTTGTTTCCGCCTTCTTTTATTTATTCTGTATGGTAAACAGTGTCGTGATATGTCGGATTGTTGATCGCAGTTGAGTTTATGTCGGATGATAATGTTTGCATGTAAATTTACAGAATATTTTCAAAGTAGATTAATTGTATTCATTTTTTAGGGTTCCGTACCCAAACGGTGAAAACGGGACCCTATTTACTGAGACTTCGCTGTCTGTCCGTCTGTTACCAGGCTGTATCTCAGGAACGGTAAGAGCTAGACAATTGAAATTTTCAGAGGTGATGTATTTCTGTTGCCGCTATAACAATAAACACTAAAATCAAAATAATAATTAAGGGGGCCTCCCATACAAAATTAATACCTAGTATTTTAATACCTAGTTGCTCGATAAGCGGTATTTTTCGAGGCTGCAAAGCCAATTTTTTGGAACTTTTGCTTTTCATTTTCCATTTTTTTATTCACTGCTGGTAATAGTATAAAACAAGGTTTCCCTTTTTTTTCATTTTGACTTTACACAATTTCATCATTGTTTGAGGCTAAAAATGGCATTTCCCTTTGTTCACACCACCAACAGTTACTGTAAAAAAATATATTGCTGTCTAATTCTGCGAAAGATTTGAAGTTATGATGTTTCTTTGTTATAATTTTGTAACTTTTTCTGGTTTTCGCAAATTTATTACTACATTTTGTAGAGTCATGTAAACCTATTTCCTTGTCGCCTCTTACAACATCCACGGAAGAAATAGAGAAGCGTCATTCTGTCCCGACACCACACAAGAACAATAAAAAAAATAGGAAAAATGGGAAATAGGAAAAAGAATAGGATAAATCAAACTTATTTTCGGGAAATTATACTAGCGAAAGCATAGCCAAAAAGAATCAAGGAACATTACGAGATAAATAATAATATGAAGATTAAAGCAATCCCTGCTAATTACGATCAACATAATACGGAACTTTCGTCAATAAGGAAGGAAGCTGGTATAAAAAGATTTTGCACATTCCCCGCAATTTTCCCAAAGAAATACTGTATCTACAAAAAAGCTACGATGGTAATGATAAATTATGGTAATGACATGATGTAATCAGAGGAATGACGCGTGCTTTCAACGGATAACGCAGCATCCGGGATGGTAATGACAGATTTAATGACACGAGGTAATCTTGTGGGAAAGAAATGTAAGCAATACCTGACGAGTGAAGTAAGCGCAAAAATAGAGGAATGACGTAATTAGTTGTGTTAATTACGTACATACAAATATCACGCCTGTATACTCGTAAATGGGTGGGCAGAAGACATAAAACTTTGCATAGTCAAGACCCTGATTATTTCATGTCTCGTAGCTACTTTTAGCTTAGGTTTTAATAGGTAAAAGAGCCATGATAATGAAAGGTTGCTAACTTGTCATAACTACATTTCACTTTACAGATTATAATAATTTTAAACAAAAAAAAAACCGACTTCAAATTTGGGCTATACTGAAAGCATTTGTTTAATAATGAGGGTGACCTTCCATCACCAGCAGGCCTCACTAATTACTGAAATTATAATTTCCAGTCTGCAGGTGCATTCAGTATTGAAAGAATTATCCTTTAACTCCTAAGCATTAAGGAGTTGACCTTCCATCATCAGCTCAGTCATTTTTTTTACTGCCAGACGTAAATACTGGTGTAGCTTTGAAAAATGTACTAAAAACATTACCTGTGCCAATAAAATTTGAGGGTTGCCCTCGATTTCCCTCATATTCCATCATCAGATCAAGATATGCTGGAAATGGGACCACCTGGAAACTATACCCTTTTAAACAAAAAAAGAATTTTTCAAATCGGTCCAGGCGTCTTCGAGTAATCAGCGAACACACATAAAAAAAAATAATGAAAAAAAAAAAAAATAATAATGATAAAAAAAAAATATCCCGACGAATTGAGAACCTCCTCCTTTTTTTGAAGTCGGTTAAAAATAGTAAAACGGGCAGATATTTTACCGCCGAGTAACATTTAAGAGAATTAAGATAAGAAGTCATAAGTAGACCTAATCTTTAAAAAAATGTAACTAAACTTAAGCAATGCGTTATGCGTTGCCTTTGAAATATTGTTTTTTTTTTGACAACAAGACATATTCATATCCTAAGTGAAAATTTGATTTTCCGATTGCTACGAACCTAGCATACGTCCTTCGTTTCATTCACATTCATAAATCTCTTCACACATGCTCGTCGGTTTCGAGCACTCTTTACCGACCTTTTTCTAAGTGTCTCCGTCTTTTAGTCCCGGAACGTTTGTTTATTTATTTTCATTAATCACTAAGGCCTCTTTTCCACGTACAGTTTTTAGCCGTAAAAAACTACGGTTAATTATCCGTGTGTAGACACGGTCGTCAGTGTTGTATGGATCACTACGCTTGTTGACGGCGCCGGGCCGTGTAGTTCTGCCGTGTCCGTCAACAAGCGTCCATAGTGATCCATACAACACAGACGTGTCTACACACGGGTAATTAACCGTAGTTTTTTTACGGCTAAAAGCCGTCCGTGGAAAAGAGGCCTAAGTGATTGTCTTTTTATTATTCTTCTATTGTTTCCACGTAATTGTTTATCAGTTTGTTAAACCTCTCTTGAGTTGTAAGAGAGATTTGTCTCTTTAGAAATAAGCTTGCTTTAGCGCTTCTTTCTATGTTTATGTTTTTTCTATAATGTGTTTTGTACACACTTTACCAAAGATCACAATAAGCAGTAGATCTGATGGTCGAACGTCAAACACGGACTAACTAAACCTATCAACCACGCGTCCTTCAAAAGTTATTCCTTTATTTTCCTTTTCTTTAAAACAATTCCACGAGCCTTATTATCTCAACCATAATTTATTACTCAAAACAGCAGCGTAGTTTGATAGTAATAATGTCAGACACTTTAATGGCAAGTGTCAGCGGTGTCAGTGTCTCGTGACACAAAGCGACACTCGGCGACACTTCAAGGTTGAAGGCATTTGAGTTAATAGCTCCTTGAAATTTGCTGCTACAAGAAACCGGGTTGAATAAGGCTTTAGCAAGTTGAAATAACTTGAAGGCCGTAACTTTGCGAGTGTTTAAGTACCAGGAGTTCCTAATCGGTATTGTACAGGATGTTTTTGTTCATTGTTTAATTTAAGGAAGGTTTATTTCTTTTTTAGTTGATTTTAAGTCGATTAAAACGAGTTCCTTTTGTTTGTTTTTAAATGTTACTTTTTTTGAGTCTGTAGTAGAATATCAGCTCTCCATTTTTTCCAGGGATGTCGTAAGAAGCAGCAAAGGAAATCGGATTACGTATGTTTTAGACGACCGGCTGACAACCTGTCACAGTTAAAACCTAAAAAATATGCTAATAGTAGCTACAAAATGTGAATTAGTCTCGGATTTGTCTTTATAATATATTTTTCGTTTTTATCAAGTTCTAGGAGATCAACATAAACACCTTGCAATACGTACGATGATTGTAGAAAGCTATTACACACGAATAACCATTCTTTATTATTCTTTACTAGTCTTATACAAAAATGAATAAAAATACAACACAAGTCACTGTTCTCTTGAGCGTCAGAACTCAGTAAAGAAACTCATAATAAAAACCCGCGAATTGTAAATAACAGCAACAAAAGTCAAATGTTTTCCGCCATCATTTCGCGCTATAATTACCGGCAGCCATTGTTCGGCCGCGTTCGGCAAACTTCGGCCAACTTCGGCCGCCCTCGGGATCTCGAGAGCATTCGAAAGTTCCCACTCCAAACTTGGCTTTGTTGTCTTGTTAATATTTTTACTAAGTCTTTCTGCAAGTATTAACTTTCGTATTTTTAGGGTCTTTTCCTCGTTCCTTGTTAAGACGCATTAATGTTAATGCGCTGTTATTATGTCTCGCTTTTTGGTGGAAACTTTTTGATAATGAGCGCCAGTTTGTCGGTAGTCGTTCTTAGTTGTACGGTCAATGATTTTAATCTGAAACCTTTTCAGAGAAGAATCATTACGATTTCTTGTGATAATTATTGCGATGTCACTATGACGTTTACTATGAATTGAATCCATGGTGGCCCATGAAATAAAGTCCCTGACAGTACCGAGTAAGAGCAAAATAGAATGTGAATGTATCATTATAAGTTTTTGCAAATGCAAATTTGGAGAAAAAATCTTCATAGGTGTTTTCAGACACGTTTATGCAACCAATGGACATATTTAGGGTCAATTTCCAGCCACTTTGTATACCTACTCTAAATCCCATATGATAGTGTTGAGATTATAGTACAGGAGTCAGATGTCATTTAACACACCTCGACAGCACACTCCAAGCTCGCATCTCAAGTGCAGTTTGCCCGCTACTCGACACTAAATGCTCCTCGATTACCAGTGAATTAGCGATTAATCCAATAATTAATGAACCGAGAGTGACTCGGTGGTTTCCTTTCGCAGCCTTTGATTATGAGTGACGGACAAATTAGCTTTCAAGATGAAATTTTGCTTATTTTAAAGTCGAAATTTGGATTTTCTGTGTCGAGTTAAGGATAACACCTCTCCATTCATAAAAATTGATTGAGTAAGATTATGATATAGGGGATAGGCTAGCAACTTGTCACTATTAAATCCCATTGTTTTCGTATTTGTTAAAATATAAAAATAAGCTTAAAAACGGCTACGAAACGTGAAACAGTATTGGTTTGACTATGCAACTTTTTGTGTGCTCTCTCTACCCCATTGAAAATACAGGTGTGATACATGTATCTGTAAACTGTACGTAATATAATACAAAAAACATATTTTTCACATATTACACATTATTAAGTATTCTTTAATTACAATTACATACAATCACGCCTATGTTCCCAAATGGGGTAAGTGGAGCACACGAAACGTGACATAGACAAATCGACGATTATCACTACAACTACATTGTCGAAATCAATGTCCAGATTAGAATATTCTAATCACGTTACGCACTGGATTCTTATCATGAGGATCAATCATTATGTTTCTAGGTGAAGACGTTCAAATAGAAGTCTTTAAAAATGTGTTTTACTTTGAAATCAGGGACAGTTATATTAAATCAAAAGTCTCAACATTTTTTTAATTATTCCATACCCTGTGTACTCATAAACATCAATTAGAACCCCTTTAATTAGAGCTAATGCGTTAATAAACACGACATTGCTCTCAAATCTCCTTAATTGCTAAGGGGATGCGATGCATCCAATGCACTTTGTGCATTTCGCAGTTCGACTGTAAACAGTGAATGCGTAGTAAATTTTGTATTTACTTATCTCTCTGGGTTTGGTGTCTCTAAGAGTAGAATTAGTCACGATGCTCTTTTGTCTGATCTGAAGTTTTTGCGTCGACCAGACGCAACAAGGCGTCTTTAGTATCGACTCACGCGCAGTACGTGTATATACGCTAATCAAGCAAGAGTCAAGTCTGGATTCGCGTCTATTGGACTAGGTTTAACTGTGGTTAGTTTCATTTAAGTTTTCAAAAGGTTCCAAAAACTATAGAATAGTCGTATCTTTTTAGGGTTCCGTACCCAAAGGGTAAAAACGGGACCCTATTACTGAGACTTCGCTGTCTGTCTGTCCGTCCGTCAGTCTGTCACCAGGCTGTATCTCACGAACCGTAACAGCTAGAGAGTTGAAATTTTCACAGATGATGTATTTCTGTTGCCGCTATATTTAAATAACTGTAACAGAATATTTAGTAAAATCACGCCTACTTTACTTACTGTACTTTGAAAAGAAATAATTAAATTAAAATAAAATTAGTATTTAAGGGGGGTTCCCATACAAAAATTCTGATTTTTTGCAGTTTTTGGTACGGAACCCTTCGTGCGCGAGTCCGACTCGCACTTGGCCGGTTTTTCCTGATTGACCAACGATCTCGACTTTGAAGCAATATCGTGTTACACGAGTAAAGAAAGAAATACGTTCTATTTAATTAAATCAATGCAATTTTGTTTGATGCCGTGTGGTATGGGATTAAGAATACCTCTCCATTTTTTCATTTCTTCCGTGGATGTCGTAGGCGACTATGGTGTAGGCGATAGACTAGCGTCCTGTGACTGTTGTAATTTTTAACATAGAACCTAAAAATATGACTATGTAATGTTTCGTATCTATGTTCTGCCTACCCCATTTTTGAAATCAGGCTTTATTACATGTATGTAATAAACACCCCCGTGTGGTGCCGGGTTAGAATAGCACTTCCCCCTTTCTTCCCGTGGGTGTCGTAAGAGTCGACTCTGGGAAAGGGTTAGTGTATTGTGGGCGATGGGCTAGCAACCTGTCACTGCAATATCACATTTAACCAACTGGTTACCCTGAGATCGCTAAACGTGGCACTGGATTTTTGAATTCATGTGCTCTGCCTACCCCTCTTGGGAATACAGGCGTGAGAATATGTATGTATGTATGTAATTTTGTAGAAAACGACAACAGTTCTGACAAAAATCTAAAAGCCAATGTTGCCAACAATTTTCAGGATCACTTACAAATGTCTCTCAATTAGCTCAGTGTCTTATCCTCTGACATACGTCAGATCGTTAGTCCAGTACTCATGTGATTATAATCCCATATTTCCCGGCTTCGAGCCACGACCACTCACGACGGGATTACCCGCACAATAGTGTCACGAATTAATTCCGGACATGCGGCGTTCCGTAGTCCGAAAGCCTGCTGGAAGAAAGCAAATGTTATTCTGGCAGTATTTGACACCATTCTGTGTTACACACGAGAAAGGTTAACAGGTAAATATTTTTGAATACGATTTTTTTTCTGTAATTGGCACCATTTTTCTAAAATATTACGATGATTCCAATGTAAATAAAACACAATCACCTCAATTATATTCTACTTTATGTCATCATTGGATAGTTAAGTTTGTGTTGGTTTAACACAACCGTAATTTACAAATTGCTTTTTAATCGTCAGTAAAATGTTAGGACATAGTCCATTTAAAGTAGGAATACGATCACTCCTATTTTGCCATACGGAGTAGGCAAAACACACAAAATGTGACGTACACAAAAGCAAGCCCATTTTATTTTTAATTCTAGCAAAATAAAATAGACAAAATGTGATATAGTGATAGGTTGCTTCTTACGACATCCACAAGCAGCAGTTGTTTAAAGAGTTACACAACTAAAATAATAGTCTAATGACTCACAAATATCGCAGTTGGATTCTGGACTAGGAACCCCAGAGTCCCGGGGTCGGTAGGGACTAATCTCACAAATTACATCCCGGATGGGATAGAATTAAAAGTTGCCTGATTTATTTGCTAGTTTGATAGAACTAGTTAAATTATACATACAACATACATACATACAATTACTCCTATAATAATATTCGCAAATAGTAGTATATTTCACAAAAAATATGCAAGATGTGGCCGTGAAACGTGAATTAGTCACGGTTTTGTCTATGTAGCGTTTTAATTGCTCTGCCTACGCCATTTGGAAATATAGACGTGACGTATGTATGTAAATAAAATCAACAACAATTTCCAACAGAAATAGAATTTTCGTTATTAACTTCACAAATTGAGAAGTAACAGACCGAATATGAAAACACTTGAAACCACAACGCAACCGCTATTACGTTCATTAAAAACTAAATTCTCCCTTCCACGTTGATTTCAACTTTATTTCCAGAGTTTTTGTACTTATATTGCGTTGGAAAATAATGTTGGAAATATAACTGGGGTTTTGTTGGGTCAGCGAACAAGCTAGCATTCGTTTAGCATAGAGCTGGTTAATAACTGGAGATGGTAATGAATAATTTAAGTACCTACTGCCTAAAATTTGTCGATGGTAATGATAAAATTAGTAATGATTTTGTTGTTTTCGCTTTTAGGTGACTACTGTGTCATTTTCTAAAATAGAAAATAGAAATGATTATTTCAAATTTTAAAGAGGTATTAAACAGACAAAGAGATGTGTAAATTATTCATCTTTAGTAATTTCAATACGTTAGGAATAGGTGGAAATAGAATTGTATAAACGTAAGGTAAAAGTACCAAAGCTCGATGCCTCAAGGCCCAGTAGGATGACATGACACCCATCTGGCACCTGTCTTACTATGACATAAGGTTGCAAGTCCCAAGTATTGGGTCAGTATCAAGCACAGGGGCGTTTACCTTAGTGACTGTAAATCTGAGCTAAAGTGATGAAAAGAGATTGTGTGTCAAATAATCCTGCAAAAACAAGTCCTGTCATAAAGTGTCAGCGTTCCTGTGACGGTTATTAGTTTTAACGAGCTAGTGTTCGGCTGCTCATTAGTTGAGACGGGCTGCCCTCCGCTGCAAATTTTGGCACCACTAATTACTGATTTCGAGTGATATGCGGTCGAAGTTTCTGGGGTTGAATGACGGGCCTACGCAACCTATAGTTTACTATTATTAATGAGACTGCAATCAAGCATTTATAAAACTACCGTGAGACTCACTCATCTATACTTCCATATCCATTACTAATACCTATTATGGGAAAATGTGTTTGTTTGTTGGTCAGTCTTTCACGGCTAAACGGAGCGACAAATTGACGTGATTTTTAAATTGAAGATAATTGAAGGGATGGAGAGACATAGGCTACTTTTGTCTCTTCATAACCCCCACTTCCCTAAAATGACGGGTAGAAGTTTGTATGGAGCATTCCGCAATTTTCGATGTTTTCTACGAAGCATGGTCGATTGGTCGCGTCTCGAATGCCCAGAATCTTTTCATTCTATCTCGAAACGGACAGCCATAATATCGCCTACAGCAGCGCGATCTCTTCTATGTCAACCCGAAATAAACGCGAGCGAAGCCGCGGGAATAAGATAGTAGGTAATTACATACATACATACATAACCGTCACGCCTTATTCCCTGCGGGGTAGGCAGAGACAACAGAGCGCCATTCGCTTCTATTCTGACATACTTCTCTCGCTTCACGCACATTCATAACTCTAGTAGGTAATTATAACAGAAATACTTAGGTTTTTACATCGGGTTTAGAATAACACCTCTATTTCTTTCGTGGATGTCGTAAGATGCTTCTAAGGATAAATAAGTTTAGGTTTGCCTCACGACAGCCTAGCATACTGTCATTATTGTACATTATTATATTAGGTTGTAAGTGAATACACTTAAAACCTAAATATACTAGAAGTGCCTGTGAAACGTGAAGTCATGTTTTTGATTGCGTAACGTTTCGAATGCTCTTCCTACCCCATTTGGGAATAAAGGTGCTATTATTATCAGTGTCAAATTGTGTTGATAAACGACTTCTTTTCTTTAGAACTAAGTAACCATTTTAATAATAGAAATATAGTAGAAAATGTATCAAGAGACAAAACGCCAAATGGAACATCGAACCCAGCGAACACTGCCTTACACTGCTTTAGGGGATATCATTATTCAAAAAGGATCGGTCGGACCCTACCGACACATGTTCCTGATGACCAGGCTATCTCTTTAAGAATTTTATATGGGATTGAATATGGAGTGGGATTTGTGACGGTCTAACAATGGGGGTTGTAGCAGATGCGGAAAAGTATGTAAAGTAGGAACTGTTTCTAATCATTGTAGCTTTGTTATTTTAAACAGCATTGCCAGATGGGCCTCTTCATTTCTTCCGTGAGGTTGAAGTATATTTTAAGCGGTAGGTAGGCTAACAACTTGGCATTATTATACCTGCCAAATTAAAATCTTAAAAAAATATGCCAGAAGTGGCGACGAAACTTGGAATAGCCATGGTTTTGTCTATATAGTGCATTGTATGCTCTTTCTACTTCTATTGTATATTATGTATGTACAAGTTAGAGGCATTTTAATGTAGAACATTTGCATTTTGCCTCCGAACCGAGGTAAAAATAAAATAAAATAAAAATAAAAATTGTTTATTTAAAACAGAGGAGACATTTACAAAATGATAAAATTTTCTCGTGGTCCCACACTAGGCTAAGACTGTTACGTGGCGATTGTTACGTGGACGACTGTTACGTGGATTCGTGGTACAAACAATGGTTATTGTACAAAAAATACATATTTACATATTAGGTAGTTTCGATAGTTTAGATCGATCTTATTCTTGGTTAGAAAAAAGGCCACTGAAAACATTTTTTAAGTAACATCTAGGCAGAAAGTTTGTTGCTCTTATTTTCGTTCCTGCACTAAAGTAAGTTTTCACTAAAAACTAATTAATTAAGGCAAAGCCGTTGGCAATAAATTGTTAAAGTTAAATCTAAAACCGAGTTCAAATCACGTTACATCTATGCCTCTTAAAAGTACACAACATGTCTGCCGCGTCATCCCAGACTATATGAACGACTTCAAAAGAAATGAAATTTCGTGGCGTCGTAACTTCGAGACTTCAAACGAACAACGAAGCTTACTATTTCTCGTATTCATTCAGTTTTTTCTTTTAGCTTTACACACATAAAACGGCCAAGTGGTAGTTGGACTCGCGCACGAAAGGTTTTGTACCAGTGAGTGGGTAAATGAAAGGTAAATTGCGGTTTCTGACGTATAAAAAATACTTACTAGATCTCATTCGAACTAATTTTCGATTAACGCTTATGAATAAACATTCTCTTATTTTAGAAGTTCGAGGGGGGAGGCTACACTGTTATCACCTTTTTACTATTCAGTTTAAAAAAATACATTGAAAACTTTAATGTTCTGTAAATTACTGTTTTGTCTTAATGTAGTTCACAGAATACAATCTACCTACTTAGGTTTTAACAGTATAGCTTCTACAGTTTCGGAAAAAAGTGACTGTGACATACGGACAGACAGAGAGACAGACCAACATGACGCATCTGGAAGGGTTCTATTTTTGCCATTAGGCAACGGAACCCTAAAAAGGGTGGAGAATACCGAAAATAGGAAACTTTCCGAATTCCTAGAATTTTTCCATGTTCGCGGATGGATAAGAAAGTTAATAATAAGAAGTGACATCTAGTACATTTCTCCAAGGAAATATTAGGTTTTTGATGTTCATGAAAATTGTTTTACGTAGGAAAAAAATATTTTTGTTATCCTAAACAAATAAAATGTACAATGGAATGACTGGGGGATGACATCTGAAAAAATATTTTGTAACCCAACAGCACGTAGAATAACTCGTACGATATTGCAGTCACCAATGATTAATTTAACGTCAAACATTAAGAAAATAATTAAATAAGTAGGTACAGTCAGGGATGTTTACCAGGTTGAGATACTTCTAAAATTGGCCTTATTACTATTTCCAGCCAGTTGCATGACATAAATACTCAATATTGAACTTCATGGTGAAGTTTGTCCTATAATGCGAACAAATTATGAAGACGGTCAACCTGCTAAACATTCAGATTCCCTGGCTGTACATTGTCATTTTTTGCATGATATCATAGCCCAAGAATGAAACTCGGAATGTCGTCATAATTATAAAAAAAAATGAAAATGAAAAATTTATTTCAGGCACTGGGTCCCGTATAGTTTTAGTTTACATCACACGTTACATAATTTACCTTATTATAATTGATACTTAAAGTCATAATCAAAAGTGAATACGTGAACACGTGAATACAATAATGTCAAAAAGAAACTAAAATATATAATAATAACAATCATTAATCAATAACCAATAATAATAATGTAATAATGCAAAATAATAATTAAATTCAAAAACAAACGATCGATAACAGCAATTATGTTGTAGGTATAACCTTTACCCGATTTTCTAACCAATACAGGGTGTATAAAGATCTCGTGGTGATAACTCACAGCATGTAAATCAGTTACTGTGGAACTGTGTAGTTTCTATAACTGATGTCGTAAGAAGCGACTTAAAATACAGGTTAAGGAATAATATATTAGGCGACAGGTTAGCAACCTGTCATTATCGTACCTCTACCGTCTATTTTTAACCCATAAATTATACCAGAAGTAGCTGCTAAATGTGAAAGAATCATGATTTTTTCTATGTCTCGTTCCCTGTGTCCTGCCTACCCAATTTGGGAACACAGGCATGCATATATGTATTCATTTGCAAAATAAGTAGGCAACTATTTCCTATATCAATGGCTTCATCCCTTACTTAACATTTGTCTTTATAGCGACTATCATAATGATTATCATCATTACCATCGCCTTGGCTACGCCGACATTACCATGTCGCAGCGTAAACAGCATTACCATAATGCCCCAATCACGCCTTTGCTCTAATGGCCTGGCTATAACCTAGCAACTGTCAACAATATGCGAAATATCACAATACCGTCAAATACAGAAAAGAAAACGAAAATGTTGTTACTTATTACTATTATAAATTACTAAAGAGAAAGTATTTTGATAGGCATAAAAAATAATTTCATAGCTATTCTATTTAGTTCAATTACTAGACAAAGCAAAAAAAAACTGTGAATAAAGTATTACTAAATTCTAGAATTAAAATAAAGTCTCCTCGAGCAAAATGTTCTATTTTAAATACCTTAGGTACTTTCTATTTATGTCCAATAGTTTTGGAACACCCTGTTTATTGGAAAACTCAATACGTTCCATAACACGATTCCAACCCAGAATAACTTGCTAAAAGGTACAAACCCCCATCTAAGCAGAAACCTATGAAGTCCTGACTAAGCTCGTTTTCAGTTCATGAAGCGATGTCCGAATCAATACTAGAAATGAATTCCCGAAAAACGGTCGAGATAGTTTCGGACGGGTAGAAATAAGTTTAGAATAAATTCAATGCAAAAAAATTAAAAAATATATATTCCGCGTGGAGTCTGATTTACTAAAGCATCTCTCCATTTCTTCTGTGGATGTCGTAACAGGCGACTAAGGAAATAGGTTTGGTTGATAACCTGTTTTCTAAACCATACCTAAACCTATTTTTACCTTAGTTGCCTTTTACAACATCCGAGAAAGTAAAAAAGGGCCGTGATTTTAAGCCATTCCCAATTTTACCTTAGTTGCCTTTTACAACATCCGAGAAAGTAAAAAAGGGCCGTGATTTTAAGCCATTCCCAATTTTACCTTAGTTGCCTTTTACAACATCCGAGAAAGTAAAAAAGGGCCGTGATTTTAAGCCATTCCCAATTTTCAATTGACGTGACATTCCTCATCGTAACAAAAAGTCCGTATTTAGCCAATTTAGTTGTGAGGCAAAAACATCCCACGGGCACGTGACCGGAGTTACAAGTATCGCCAAATTAGCTCACGATTTTTAATTTGCGTACAGATTTACTCTGATAAACATGGGGTTTGTAATTAAGAAGGTGACGTGTTGCATGGGAATTTATGATGATACGTCTTCATGAAGGAGCTCTCTCTCTGTTTTATTCACACAAAACGTCACGCGTCGTAACTTTAGTAAATAAATAAACATTTTAGGACACTAAACTTGCCGAATGGGGTAAGCAAGGCACATGAAATGCATCTAGGTGCGATGAGGCCCCATGGAATCCCCGTGACCTGCGCTTGGTGTACATACTTAGTGCTCCGACTGATCCCCGCTTTGGTCCTATAGGATCCCCGCGGTCTACGCGTGACGCACATAGTGAACTCCCCGATTGATCCCCACCTTGGGTCGCTCTGTCGTCCCACAGGATCCCCACGGTCGGCGCATAGTGCACATAATTCGTGCCCCGATCGATCTCTACTTTAGGTCACGCTATGGTCCCACAAAATCCCCGTAGACTGCGCGTAAAGCTCATACTCTGTGTCTCGATTGATCCCCGCTTGAGGTCGCGGTGTGGTCCCACAGGATCATCACGGTACGTAAGTGATGAGCACAAATTATTTCATCCATCCACCCGTGTGGTGTCGGGTTTAGAATTACACCTCTCCATTTCTTCCGTGGATGTCGTAAGAGGTGACTAAGGACATGGGTTAAGGTATATTTTAGGCGACAGGTTAGCAACCTGTCACTATTATAGCTGCCACCTTGAAACCCAATAAAAAAAAATGCTAGAAGTGGCTACAAAACGTGAAATAGTCATTGTTTGTCTATGTAGCGTTTTGTGTGCTCTGCCTACCCCATTTGGGAATACAGGCGTGATTATATGATGATGATGATCCATCCATGGATACCTAAATGCCTCTTACGACGCTCTTACGCTATCCGCGGATGTAACAGAGAGGTGTTACTCTAAACCCAACAACACACGGATAAGTTGTACTAAGTAAAACAGTACTAAAACTTCCACGCACTGTAGTAAGATAAATCCAAGTTTAAATTAATTTATTTCAGTCAAAGGAAGCCGGAGCTGTAAAGATAACAGTTACAAAGAAACTAGAGTTAGGTTCCGAAGTAGGTCACGCTGGGTCTTGGCGGTTTCTTAAACAAGTATTTGAACTTTAAAGCCTGTTCTAAAGTGTTGTAAGTTTGCTTTTATTAATAATCATTATGTTATACGGTAGTTTAATGAGCAATTTATGCGGGAAAATACATACATCCTTACTAACAATATTATAAGTCAGAAAGTGAGTTTGTTTGTTTGTTTGTTCCGCTTTCACGCCGTAACTACCGAACCGATTGCTTTGAAATTTTGCAGACATAGGAAGAATTCCGGATTAAATAATAGCGTACTTTTTATCCCGGAAAAAAATGATGTTTCCGAGAGAAAACAAAAATATAGTTTGCTTGATAGATCGATATAAATCGATGATAGATCGATATCGATCGATAGATGTTAGATCGATAGATGATAGATCGATGGCGCTGTGTGTCGTTTGAAACGAGAAGTTTTCTTATAGTTGTGCTTTATACCGCAATATAACCGAGTTCCACGCGAGCGAAGCCGCGGGCGGAAAGCTAGTACTACAATAATGTCTGGATTCCTAAATGAGGTAGGTAGAGCACATCAAAACGTTACACAGGCATACCTTGACCATTTCACGTTCAATGGCCGTGTTCATCATAACTTTTGTTTTAATAAACAGGTAGAAGAGGTATAACAGTGACTGGTTACTATTCTGTTGCCTTAAACATACCAAAACCTTTTTATTTAGTCGCCTCTTACGACATCCACGGAAGAAATAGAGAGGTGTTATTCTAAATCGGACACCACACGAAAGCAGAGAATTAATACCAATACGACTATTTTGATGCAAGTAATTCAAGATTGACAGGAAAGACGGTTGAGCTGGCTTGGAATTACACCTCTCCGTTTCTTTCGTCGATGTCTTAAGACGCGACTTAGGAAATAAATTATGGTTAAGGTGACAGGCTATGTATGTTAAAATCTAAAGTTATTTTGAAATATAATATTAATAAGGAGCTATGAAAGTGACAGGTTGCTAGCCTGTCATTTCAAACATAAAGTTATAATTATATGAATGAAATACTCAAAAGTTGTGACAAGTGAAATTATGGCAAAGATATAGCTATGCAAAGGTCATTAGCGATCATTTAGGTCCTATAAGGAATGAACCATTCCCAATATAATTCGACCCACTTTTCTTATAATTACATTGTACACAACACACAGTTAAAACTAAGATAATAGGCGCCACGTTCATGTAATGAAATAAATCGATGTGTCGGGTTTCGAATTTCTCACCATTTCTTCCATGGATATCATAGAAAGCGACTAAGGACATAGGTTAAGGTGTATTTTAGTAGTTAGGCGAACAACCTGTCACTATTATACCTGCCTACTTAAAACCTACAAATATACTAGAAGTGGGAACGAAACGTGGTTTTGTTTACGTAGCGTTTTGTGTGCTCAGCTTACCCCAATTGGAAATACAGGCGTGATGTTTTTATCTTTAACAAACTGCTATCAACTTTTTGCATTAAGCATTTCAACATCTTGCAAAAGAACCCTTGGAATAACTTAGAATACGCCCTTTATTGCGTTCAATCGAAAAATATCATAATAATTATGATGTCATCATCCAGCTTCAAATACATGCATTAAAATGTCTACCTAACCTCGCACCCACATCACTAACTCGTTACTGTTTGAAGCTATTGGTTGTCATAAATAGCAATAAAATTATCCGTGTTAAAGGGGTATAGGTGATATCACACGGAGGAGGTTAAGTAAGAGACCTTTACCCAGCAGTGGGATACATCAACAGGCTAACAAAAAAAGCATTGTCAAAACTTCGAGCCTTAAAAATGGATATATTCGAATTACGTTACATGAGAAGAATTCGCTTTATATTGAGAGGTGTCGGTGCATGGCCGAGCCATGTATTTGAGGATCCTCGTGTTGTAAAACGGTCGGCGTTCTCAAAATATGGGTACACCAGTTTCTTGGCTATACTCTGCGTTTACACCATTTACGCCCAAGTCATGTATGTGAAAAAGAACATGGGTATCAAAAGATTCATCGATCTGGGACAGACACTTTTGACTATCTTGTTGTCTTCGGTATACCTTGTAAGTAACTCAAATCTATTTTAAAATGATTCTTTGCACGCCGTTAACTTAGCGTCTGGTTTCCGAAGTTAAATTTATGATAATTCTCTCTACTAAGACAAAATCTTAGTTACGAAACGAACTGGTTACGAAATAGTTTAATTCCACGATCAATTTTTTAACCGACTTCAAAAAAAGGAGGAGGTTCTCAATTCGTCGGGATCTTTTTTTTTATTATTCTTTTTTTTATGTGTGTTCGCTGATTACTCGAAGACGCCTGGACCGATTTGGAAAATTCTTTTTTGTTTGAAAGGGTATAGTTTCCAGGTGGTCCCATTGTCAGCATATCTCGACCTGATCAAGGAATATGTGGAAAATCGAGGGCAACCCTCAAATTTTATAGGCACAGGTAATGTTTTTAGTACATTTTTCAAAGCTACACCAGTATTTACGTCTGGCAGTAAAAAAAATATGACTGAGCTGATGATGGAAGGTCAACTCCTTAATGCTTAGGAGTTAAAGGATAATTCTTTCAATACTGAATGCACCTGCAGGCTGGAAATTATAATTTCAGTAATTAGTCAGGCCTGATGGTGATGGAAGGTCACCCTCATTAGACAAATGCTTTCAGTATAGCCCAAATTTGAAGTCGGTTTTTTTTTTGTTTAAAATTATTTACATCTTGCATCGGTATGACGTACTGCCTCTCTCCACCCCCGCCTCTCATACCTAAGGACCAACGCGCGTGAGCGAACTATAAAGTCTGCCACATTTGTATTCTGATTTTCAAAATCTAGAAAATTTATAGTAATTATGTAATTTAATATTTCAGCAAAGAACACTGCTGCCGCTTGAATCAGGCTACCAAGAGGTTATTAAAGAGTTCGCTGGAAAATTTAACGTAACCTACGACAAAGATAAAACGGAGTTTTCTGCACAAGTAAGATTCAATCTTCGAAATTAAATACGTGGCGACTAAGTTAGACTTACCTTATAACGTATAGTGTGTAAAATCTACATAACTTTGTGGGTATAATCTATAGACTGCCTCTCCACCTTATTTGTTAAGTAGGTACCTACCATGAAACCAATTTCTTCTAGGACATCTAAATCATAATTAAACCTACTATAAAAGAAAGTAACGGCGTGTTTATAACAATTCTGATTATTATTCCAGACTGCTAACAAAGTAAACAAGTTCTGTGAAATGGCCACAATCGTACAGATAGTACAACTTGTTACTTCCTCGTTCATGTTCAACGCTGCACCCTTCTTCCAAAACTACTACATCGGTATGTTCGGAGCGAACAAACCAGAGAACGCCACTTACGTCCACTCCGTCTCTTACCACTTACCATGGGACCACAACAACGTTTTCGGCTACATTATCGTCGTCATTTTCAATTACTACGTGTCCATCAATCTCGCCGTCATATTTTGTGGCCAAGATCTCCTCATCTGTGTCATTGTATTCCACGTTTGGGGCCATTTGACTATTTTTGAACACAACTTGAACTTTTTCACGAGGCCTAAGAGCGTGAAAGGGCGTGAGTCGTATAGATATTCGCTCGAAGAAAATAAGGAAGTGACTGAGAATCTGAAGGAAATCGTCTTGCTACACTTGAAGATAAAGAAGTAAGTGTTTTTGGGATCTACTATGACTTACCCTGTTTTATGACTTCAACATTCTTCACATTCTGTTACCTGATTTTATTTTGACATTCGTATTTAAGTCGTTTAGTTTTGCATTCGTCTTGAAATTCTGACATTATTTAATATGAAAATTAGGTAGGTATAATGTGATGGTGATTCCAGAAAAAAAATTGATAATTGTATTATTTATGCAACTGGACTTTGAAACTTCGATAGCGCTATTTAGGACAGTCACTTATTTTATGTCCCATTGACTAAGGGCTAATTTTTCAATCACCAGATAAAACATATCTGTCCGATAAATGTTGGTTGTCACTTTTCTTTTATATGACGCGAAAAAAGGATAGCAACAATTTTAACTGGCAGATAAATTTATCTGGTGATTGAACAATCGGCCCTTAATGGTGTTGTGTCGACAACGCATTCTCTCGACAACAGATCTGTTTCCACGAGAAGTTAGGGTCTTACCATATTAGTCGACGCCTTTTCGGCAAAACGCAGACGGAAAAAGCTTTATGTCAACGCAATAAGAGCGAACAAGGCGTCAAATAGCTCGGCTACCCTCAACCCACACGAAACGAGCCGATTGACCCCTTGTTCGCTCTTAGTGCGTTGACATAAAAGCTTTTTCCGTTCGCGTTTTGGCAAAAAGCCGTCGACTAATAGGTATGGTGATACCCATTTGTTTCAGATTCCTGGCGAGCACTTCTGGCGCCTACAGCCTCACTCTGTGCGTGTACTACGGATTCCATCTTGTGGCGGATTGCGTGATGCTGCTGGAATGCTCTTCGATGGTATGTTAATTAAATTATTTGTTCGTCTTTCTTAATTGAACTATCTTGTTTGGTTGTTTTTGTTGGTTTATTTCTGTTTTATAATTTTTTTTTTCTACCCTATTATATCCCACTGCTGGGCAAAGGCCTCCCCTTTTTTACGCCACTCGTCCCTATCCTGAGCATGCACCTGCCAGTCGTCTTGAAAATTATTCAGGTCGTCCCGCCACCTCCTCCTGGGTCTGCCCCTGCTCCTTTGGCCATCCCTCGGCCATCCACCATAAATAAAACTAAAAAAATTAAAATTGTCTTAATTGGTTTCATAAGTTATTTTTTTCGCAAACAATTTATTAAAATCCTATGATACTATAAAAAAATATAATTTAGTAAAATATTGCCGTTTAGAGACCACACTTAAGCTAAGTATTCAGAATTTTGATTCTGATTCCGGTTTCAAATTCAATTTCGACTTCGACTTCGGTTTTTATTTTAACTTAACAATAAACATTTTCGTTTTGTTTCGTGACCATTTTTTAAAAACAACTCCTATAGGTTTATTTCTCTAATTGTCTGTCTGTAAGAGTAAATTCAACTGTTTATACTTATTTGATGATAGTGGGTATGTTCGTTCAAAGTACTACTTGCTACCACTCAAATAATTTTGTTGCAGGAGCCGGATGCGATCGCTACTTACAGCCTCCTCACGTTGCTGATGTACCAACAGTTGATACAACTGTCAGTGGTATTTGAACTCGTTAGCACCAAGGTAAATTATTTTACAGACCATCCAAGTAACTATAAGTCTGTCGGAATCTAGCTTGGGATGATTTTGAGGAGTAGAGATAAAGCGCATCGCATTTTCTATGAAAAAGTGCGGCGTGAACTTACCCCACAATTTTAAATATTGCCACGTCAGATGGTGGAGACTGCACGGGTAATTGTCGTAAAGAGCTATTCACGCGTAAACTAAAGGTAATTATTACAGGGAGATGTAATCATCGACGCCGTGTACGGCCTCCCCTGGGAGTGCATGGACAGTAGCAACCGGAAGACGGTGCTGATCCTGCTGCAGGCGGTGCAGCAGTCACTGGCTCTAAAAGCCTGCAATATGGTGCCCGTCGGCGTACAGACCATGCAAGCGGTAATATAATATTGTCTCACTCACGCACGCACGCACGCACGCAAGATGGCACGCACGCGTTCACGCACGACCGCACGCTTAGACGCACGCTCGCACACACGCATTCACGCACACACATTTTTGTCTGAAACCGCTGTTCGGTCATAGTTCTGATAGTTTTTTTTGTTTCCAGATTATAAAGGCATCATTTTCATACTTCATGATGCTGCGAGCGTTTGCGCAATGAAGAAAATTTATCAGGAAGCAATACTCAATATTATTACAAATCTTCTACTTTTTCGTAAATTATCAGCACCTTATCACATTCCAACTACAAGTATTTAATTGCAATTATTATTCTACCACTATTTTTAGCTAATATTGTAGATCATTGTAATAGTAAAAAACCTTTGACAGATCCTTAAAGCAGTTTTTAGCAGATTTTCTGATGCTTTCTAATAGTTATTTAACTATCTTAATTCTCAGTGTACACAATAAATCGCTTGTGCATGTACTTTTAGAGACAAAATTCTCTAGTGTTGTGCACTAACTAATATTTGACAATAATTGTGACGACGACAATGTTATGTGGGTATTTGTCAGCCAGTGTCAGTAGCGTCAAACTGTCCTAAATCGAACCAAAATAAATCGAACTGTGTTCGATAAAAAGACGTGAATGTATTTTCTTTTTTTTTATTCTACTGCACAATAAATCTTTAAACGATAAATGGTCTTTTAATACTCCTGTACCCTTACAATTATAGTGTCTGAGTATTTTGTAACAAAAACTTTACATTGACTGTGATATTATTAGCAGCTGTATACAGCTTTAGCTAAGAACGACTGCCTCTCATTTTCTGGCGTTTCTATTTAGACAGGTTACAGGGTACCTATAATTATAGCTTACTTTATATCATTATACTCAACACTTGTGTGTTTTAAACTTCCTTTTCAGGTTTACAAATATGCCAGATCTATAGCTGGTTTTGTTGCCCGCCGTACCTGCACAGCGCCGGCACACCGTGGGTACCCAACGTGCGGCTATTTAATATTTTGGCTTTGTGAAATTCCGATGTTTGTGCAGGCGGCTTTTATGCACGCAATGCGATTTTAAATGCAGCTTTTATTAAAAAATATATTCAAAAAAACAAGTTAAATACCTAACCTTATTTTCCCTTGTGGTTACAGGCTTAGAATTATGCCTATCCATGCATGTCGTAAGAAGCGGATAAAGAAATTTTATTTAGTTACATCCTAAGTGATAGGTTTACAAACTGTTAATGTTACACTTTTTATCTATTTTTAAACCAAAAACTACGCTAAAAGCAGCTTCAAAATGCGAACTAGTTCTAGTTTTGTCAACTTAACGTTACGCTCGACTGCCCCATTTAGGAATACAAAATAATCTGACGTTTACCTATGTATGTTGTTGAAACGAATTCTCTTCATAATTAAAACCCGTCCGATTTACCCATCGCAAGCAATTCGCAGTGCGTGGTGTCCCTTGTTTGTTATTATTGCGGTAACAAGTGATCAATCAGTGCATTTTTTAACAAAAACACCACGGTTTTTCGTCGCTTTTGGCCGGCTAGCGCGCCCCTCTAGATTAACAAAAAAACATGGCATAGATTTT
This sequence comes from Adoxophyes honmai, assembly GCA_005406045.1. Classification (NCBI taxonomy): domain Eukaryota; kingdom Metazoa; phylum Arthropoda; class Insecta; order Lepidoptera; family Tortricidae; genus Adoxophyes; species Adoxophyes honmai. The sequence goes on from BHDV01028043.1 coordinate 48,633, forward strand.
ATACACGTACCTATGGGATTTATTCAGTCAAAATAGTTGTAAAATGGTAATAAAAATTGTTCTATATTTTGTTTGACAATCAAAAGGTTACAAGTTTCGATTGACGTCACAATTTAGGACAGATTTACCAAAGAACGCCGTCACAAGCTCCCAACTCAAGAATTTCTATGATCTAATACTCCATACTAATCGGTACCTTTGGCAATTTTTTAATATTTAATGAACCTTTTTTTTCACTTTTCTATTATACCTACATACATGCATCGCGCCTGTATTTACAAATAGGGTAGGGCACACCAAAAACTACATAGTCAAAGCCATGACTATAAAAAATGAAGTACAAAATAGTAACATAAAATTGTGCTAAAATCGGAAATATGAAATAGGAAATGGTTTTGTTTATCGTTTCGCGTGCTTTGTTTACCCTATTTAGGAATACAGGCGTAATGTTTAATACACAATATAATTTGGAATATATAGTAGTTTGTCTGTTTTTATATTTAACTAGCTGTGCCCGCGACTTCGTTCGCGTGGAGTAGTCATTTTGGACATCATATTTATTTTTCAAATACATAACTTCTTCAGCTTTATAAATAATTGCGGTTATTATTTTTGAGGATTTAGTTTTTTGGATTTTGAAAGAACATTATTTTTTTTAAACATAAAACTACCGTGAGACTCACTCATAGTGAAAAATAAGGAATTACTCACGTTGTTTATACCGAGATTAGCTTGACATGTTAATTTTTTTAAAGAACTTCTGTGTAAATTATATTTTTAGTCTTATTTTCTTGTGGCAGAAGAACAAATTGATTTTCTCCGCAACCCGATCTTGACAACGCCACATATAGTTGGCCGTGTGAAAAGCAGTCTTGACGTAAATCGATTCCTACGTGTTTATATGTTTGCCCCTGTGATTTATTAATTGTAACGGCGAACGATAGCTTAACGGGAAATTGAATTCTTTTAAAATTAAAGGGTAAATCATTTGGAATCATCGGGATTCGAGGTATAAGCACTGTTTGACCAACTGCTGGACCAGTCAAAACTATTGCAACGATCACGTTATTGCGAAGAAATTTGACTTAAAGTCGGGTCCCGTTACACAAATTTGGTGGTTTAAGATTTCGAAGTAAAATTATTGGGGCACCTATTTTTAACTTTAGGGAATGTGGGGGAAGGCCACTTGGGTTCAAAGAATTTAGAAACTCCTGTGGGTAATGGACCGCATCTTGTTGATCCATTACATTATCAATAGATGTGTAGGTAACTATATCTCCTCGAAGTTTACTTAAAATTTGATCGTTAATTTCGTCCACGCTACTGTTTCTCGCCGCTAATATTGCCCTTTGACACATCCACTGGTGATCTTTATTTTCTATTTCGCTGATGTCTGGGTAAACTTTCGATATTAAATATTCAATGTTACACACTCTTTCCCCTAGGTCGCGATCAATTTCAATTTTATTTTCGAAATGAGGTACTTTCCCGTCTCCTATTAAAAGTAATTTTGAAGAAAAAGTTATACTACCTCCTCCCAAATGTGCTCTCATATTTGTAGACAATTTCAAGATATTAACAAATTTCCATAATGGGGAGCTTTTAAGGCAAGACTTTACGATGTCTGCTCTAGTTCCTCTTACTATTACCGGTAAAGTTTGTCGAAAGTCCCCAGCAAACATAACAGTTATCCCACCCATGATTCTATCACAGCTTCTAATATCTCTAAGAGTCCTGTCTAGAGCCTCTACATGGGCTCTATGGATCATGGTACATTCGTCCCAGATTATTAAACAGACGTCTTGTAAAACTTTTCCCAATGGGCCATTTTTACGTATGGAGCACACGCTATCATTCTGTAAAGAAACAGTTAGGGGCAGTTTGAAAGTGGAATGAGCTGTGCGTCCACCTGATAATAAAGTTGCAGCGATACCTGACGACGCTACTGCCAAAGCTAGTTTTCCCAGGGACCTTACTTTTGCTAATATAAGATTTGTAATGAAGGTCTTGCCGGTTCCACCGGGAGCATCCAAGAAAAACATTTTTCCTTCATTAAAACAAACACTTCGCATAACACAATTATACGCCGTCACCTGGTCAGTAACTAATTTTGGTTCATTTTGAGTAATGTACTCATTTAATTCATTTACATCATATGGTTTTCGCAGCGCTACTTCTAACGGATCCAAATGACTAATTGAATTATTCCTCTTTGATGCAGGAAGCCCAAAATCGGTCAGTGATTTATCGCAAATCTCTTGAATTTTATCTTCAACTAGCTGTGCCCGCGACTCCGTCCGCGTGGAATAGTGACTAATTTTCCCCGTTTTTCCCACATTTTTCAATGTTTCTTCGCTCCTATTAGTCGCAGCGTAATGTTATATAGCCTAAAGCCTTCCTCGATAAATGGTCTATCTAACACAAAAATAATTTTTCAATTCGGACCAGTAGTTCCTGAGATTAGCGCGTTCAAACAAACAAACAAACAAACAAACAAACAAACAAACTCTTCAGCTTTATTATATTAGTAATAGATAATGATTAGTCCATCATTGTATATATCGTCATTATATACTAATGTCATATCCTGATTCTCATTACGCATTCTATTTAGTATATCCTCACACAAAGCATCACGAAATTTATTCCATAATTCTAAGGGGTCAGATGGTTGGCAAAATATAAGAATGATGGTAAATAATTCCCTTAATTTTGTGGCTGCTTCGGACATGACGGCATCTGACATCGTATTTTGCCAATGTTCGTCTCCCTCTAGTAAACCTAATTCCTTGCAAGCGCCTTGATAAGTTTGGGAAATAACACCATTTACGGTCCTTAGATGTTCGAATGATGTTGGACCGCGAACATGTTGCAATAACATTCTCAAATAAAAACATTCAGTTTGAGTTGGATGAATGTTGTAGACACGGCCTAAAGTTGTGTCTTTTTTTACACCGGAATAACCTTCAACATGTTGCCCACGTTTTCTTCTAGAAAATGAATTTCTTTCCCATGTGTAATACTGGGGTACTTGGTGATATAAAAGGGTTTTTGCAAAGTCGTCTCTTTTGCAAAGATCAAAGAACGCTGTAAGAGTCGTTGATGAAGGATTGTTAGCGCGATTTTGAAGATTTTCATTATTATAAAAATAAACCCTTTGACCATTTTCCAAATGAACTGCTAAATGAACAACTGCCGGAAAACGTTCATGAATAGGAAATTGGAAAATTCTCCAGAGCGCTTCCGAGGAACTCATATAGCGACCATTTAGATATTTTTCTACTTCATCGTTATTATTTTGTAATGTAAATGTAGCTTGATCAGAACCTTTATGAATATACTTACAGATGTACTTAATAGCTTTGACCGATTGACAGAACTCTACGTTAATGTGTGCATTAAAAATTCGTGATAGCACTGGATTATAGGGAACAACCCACCTATTGTCCACGCTCATATCTGTACCTTTGACACGAATTATTGCTGTATTTCCACCATTATCTGGAGACCTGCGCCTATAGTTTGGGTAACCGTCATCCCCGGTTTGCGTTTCAGAAATAAAATGCTTAGGGTACTTTTTCGAACAAATGTTCTCTTTCATGCATGGTGACGCAGGGTTATGAAATCCGCAAGGACCATGTATCATATTTTTTAAGACAATATTATGTAGAATCGGATCTTGTTGTTTATCAGGTATTTCGGCCGATATTATTGCATCTATAGAATCTGGTTGTATTTTGTTAGCCAGCCACAATAAAATGTGGGCGTGAGGTAAACCTCTTTTTTGCCATTCTACGCTGTAAACAAATGCTTTGGATGATCCAAAGATATTTTTCTTTGTTAGTAGGTCTATCATTTTCTTGAGTTTTAAATGAAATACTCTAGAAACCAAATCATGTCTGTCATAAGAATGTTGATCAGGTAATAACTCAATTTTTATTTCCGGCCATTCGGAGTTACATGTAAATGTAATGAAGAGATCTGGTCTTCCAAACATTCTGACATATGTCATGGCATCTTGACTTTTTTCATTCATGTATCTGGGAGATCCTGTAAATGACGATGGCAATATAACGTGCTGGCCAATATTTGCAGCGTTTATATTGGCATCATTTAGCACGGCATCCCTTAAATGAATGTACTCTTCTGCTCTCAATTTTTTTTGATTTCTTTTAATGAAGTCAAGCCTTTCAGAAATCATTTTTGCCGCCATATCAACACAATATTGGTTAAATAATCCTTTGAAATAATGTATAGTGTTGAAGCCATCTATTCTCACCATGAGTCTAAATGTATAAAACTGCATACATGATACAGTTTTAGATCTAACAGCCGTATTCTGCTGTGGAATATTTATACTGTATCCGTCAATTCCAGAGGGAAACAGTAAAGGATATTGAAGAGGGTCATAAGATCTATGAATTTCAGAAACTCGTTGAAGTCGACCATCTCTCGCAGTCAACACAATATCTCGGGGACCTGCATCTTCATCTATCAAAAGGACAGCTACTTCATCTACTAATGGCGCATTATACCGACCTTGATGTTCGCTGGGAGGTTTCACATCAGCATGAATAATAAGTTTGAAATCATTCGGTGGTCTATTTTCCAGATTGTATTTAAAACTTTGAATATACGTATTATGATCGTGAAGATATGTTTGGAGAACGTCTATAAGTTGGACTTGCAAGCTAGGGTTTAAATTTGACCGCAAAGATAACTGATCTGCATGGGATACAAAATATATTTGCAAAAATGCTGGTTGTCTCCCTTCAGCTGGAAGTAAGTTTCCGATCATATGATAAACTTGCCCTTGGACTTTAAAAGTGGGCATAAAGTTTCCCTCGCGAATTTCTTTGGCACCAAATGAAGTCATCTGAAATAGTGTATTATATTGTCTAGAGTGATTGAGGAAATGTTTTGATGATGAATGTGAGCCTGATATAAGTTCTTTCAAAACTGATGTTGGTTCCGGAATTTTAGGTATGTTTACTTTTTCACCGCTACAACACAGACCAGGAGCTTCAGTCATCCATTTTTTTGCTTGGCATAAGTTGCATATTTTATCCATTCTGCCAATATCAATATCACTTAGCTCAGCATAGTCAAGGGTAGAATCATAAGCGAACGCAGCATTCAGCAAATTATGTTGCCTTCGAATTCTATTTCTTGCTGATCGTGCATTTTGCTGTGTTAATCGATGGGATAGTTCAGTGTTTGACTCTCGATCGCGGTTAGCTAAAGTTCGTAATCTCTGTGAGGCCAAACGTTGAGACCGTTCAGCGCTTGAGTCCCGTTGTCGGTTCCTTGAAGTTCTAGAATTTTGTGAGGCCAAACGTTGAGACCGTTCAGCGCTTGATTCCCGTTGTCGTTTTCTTGAAGTTCTAGAATTCTGTAAGGTCAAACGTTGAGAACGTTCAGCACTTGGTTCCCGCTGTCGGTTTGCCGAAGTTCGTAAATTTTGTGAGGCTAGCCGTTGCGAACGTTCAGCGCTTGATTCCCGCTGTCGGTTCATCGAAGTTAAAGAATTTTGTGAAGCCAAACGTTGAGACCGTTCAGCGCTTGATTCGCGCTGTCGTTTCCTCGAAGTTCTAGAATTTTGAGAGGCCAAACGTTGAGACCGTTCAGAGCTTGATTCCCGTTGTCGTTTTCTTGAAGTTCTAGAATTCTGTACAGCCAAACGTTGAGAACGTTCAGCACTTGGTTCCCGCTGTCGGTTCGCCAAAGTTCGGAAATTTTGTGAGGCTAGCCGTTGCGATCGTTCAACGCTCGATTCTCTAGTACGATTTTGTTCACTGATTGCTCGTTGAGTAGCCAACCTATGCATATTGTCATCCTCTATTTCATTGGTGCGCAAAACTCGCAGCCGCTTTGCAGTAGCAGCCTGCCGAGAAAGCTGAGATCTTTTTCTAGGCATTATAGTGATATAAGAAATGAAAAATTAACCAATCCGTATCTCGTAATTAAGAAAAAACAAACGTAAAGAACTTAATTATATTACCTGCTTTTGATATTTAAGTAAATCAGATGAAATATCTATCTATACGTTTAAACTAAAACTTAACCTAAAAAGAATAATTACAACAATATACAATTAATTCTTAGTTATTCATACACATTATGATATTTATTATTATTACTCTTAATTATTCATACGTATAATTATTATGTATAACACGTACCTATTTAATTTTTACAATAAAACAAAAAATAATTACTATAATACATTAAAATTAATTAATTAAAAACAAAATACTATCCTTAAAATAAAGGACACTAATAACTTTAACTTAAAATAAAAGATACTTATAATGAAATTTCTACATCAAAACTAAAAAAGCGTTATTGTAAAAACATTTAGAAATAAAATACTTTCCTTAAAACAAACGATATCTCCTATATAGAAAGCTACTACAAAATTAAATTGTGTTCAATAAGTATTATTACATGCTGATATTATATTGAAAAAATTAACGCCGCATTCAACCGTCCAGCAGGGCGCCGACCACGCGTCTGAGCCGCGCGGCATGGTACCTCGTAGATGTAACCCCCCTCCACGGCCTGCACCGCGCTCGCAAGCACCGCTCATCCTCGCCTGCCGGCCAGAGGCGTTGCGGTGCGCGCGTAAAAAAATTGTAATATCTTCTAAGAGGTCTATTGGATTTAAATGATGTCAAATATAATTTTGTTAACAATTAAATACTCTTAATCAACAACATTTCGGATAAAGATTTGGATAAATCTGACAAACAAACGATCACGATATAGCACGATTTTTTAATAATTTAAAGAGGAATAATTATTTTATAGATGTTTTTTTTTGTACATGATTCTTACCTGTGTGGTATTGGTATAGAATAGATTTATGCTTAAGGCGACAGGATAGCAACCGGTCACTATCATCAAATTATTAGTCATCGTCTATGTCACGTTTTGAGTGCTCTGCCTATCCCATATAGGAACACAGGGGTAACAGTATGTATGTATTTAGGGTATCGTGGACTATTTTCGCAGCGAAAGCAACGGAAGTTCTCAAAGATGAATAGTTTTCCCCCGGTTTTTTTTACATTTTCTAATGTTTCTTCGCTCCTATTCGTCGCTGCGTGATGTTACATACCCTAAAGCCTTCCCCGATAAATGGTCTATCCAACACAAAAAGATTTTTTCAATTCGAACCAGTAGTTTCTGAGATTAGCGCGTTCAAACAAACAAACAAACAAACAAACTCTTCAGCTTTATAATATATAAATATATACTAATACTAATACTAATACTAATATATACTAATATTATAAAGCTGAATTTGGAATATATAGTAGTTTGTCTGTTTTTATATTTAATTACGAAATTAGAGGGAAAATTAGAAGATCTTTTACACTTCAAAACATATTTTCAGTGCGTGCCATTTAAAATTTAAAACACTTTAAAACTTTAAACAAGCCTACAAAATCGTTTAGAGAGCAAATAGCCTACGCGCCACAAGTTCTGATTTTTGCAATATCCGGAATACTTCTTCTTGAGACACCGCCATTCGGGAAAAGCGTACATTTCATGTTGGTTACACTTTAATAGAATATATAGGACCAAAGCATGTATGACCAGAGGAATGAATGTAAGTGAAGTGAAAGAAGTACCAGAATAGGAACGAATGGCGCTCTGTAAGCTTAGCACGGCAACACACTCTAGTCGCATCACGCGCGGGATAGTCTACCCGTCATTTTCTGAAGTCTCTAATTAGACAGTGACAAATATAGACTATCTCGCGCTTATCTCTACTTGCGCCTTGTTTTGCTAAGCCGGCAGTTGACTCTGCTACCACGCAGAAAATAGGGCGTGACATTTATGATTATGTATGTATGTGTATGTCCTAAACGATTTCCATTTCCCCTCTAGTACTACGGAACCCTGAAAAGTCTTATAATACTCCCAGAATTTCCAAATTTAATGAAGAGCATTATCTTAAAAGCCAAACTTAAAATAATTAAAGCAAAGCCTTCAATTAATCCGGCGACTAACTGACGCTCCGCAACACTCACCATTGTTCCACCGGCCCGTTTATTGATGTAAAACAACATGGATGTTGGACAAGTAGCGATAGTGTTTTGTTTGTTGGTTGATGATTATTAATAGGGAATGTGCATACGTGTTTTGGAATTAATAAAAACAAAAATTGTAATTGGCTGCTTCTTTTTGTAATTTGTGTATCATCAATATCATCATAGCTGCCTTGGTAATCCTATGGCCACTTTTAGCATATTTTTTTAGGATTCATGTTAAGCTAGCAACCTGTCACTGCAATATCACGTTTAACCATCTGATTACCCTCAAATTGCTAAACGTGGCACTGGATTTTTGAATTCACGTGCTCTGCCTACCCCTCTTGGGAATACAGGCGTGAGAATATGTATGTACGCATGTATGTTAGGACAAACTAGGCATGATACTGACAGGTTGAATAATCGCCTAAATCATGCCTAATTTTCCTTAGTCGCCTCTTACAACCTTCCAAAAAAGAAATGGAGATATAATTATAAATTATTTATTTATTATTTTTTACCGCTTTTTGTAACACGTCGATAGTAACTGATTTGATTTTAAAACTACTTGAAACCAAATAACGTGCCAAAAAGCCTCTAAGACCGTTTGATTGGAAACCCCCCGTCCCAAAAGGGGAAGTACTGAGCCTGGCTGATTTACGCACGGCTCTTATCTTTTATTCATATTCCAAATGGTTTTTTAATACCGATTTCTGACGACCCCAAGTAAACCATGAAGCAATAGCTCATGAATTTGAAGTTGGAAATATTTTAAAATTATTATGCCACATAAATACATCACGCATTTCCCAAAATCACGACTGTGTCATGTATTGTAACCACTGTATGTAAGGTTTTACATACGTACAGTCGAGTTCATAAATATATGAGCAGACAAATGCCAAATATGTAAACTTTTGCACCTTATTGTCAATGTCATAAGGGTGTACCTACAGATATTTTTAACCCTCAGTTTTGCTAATATATTAATGAACTCGACTGTACATGCAATCACGCCAGTATTTCCTAATGGGGTAGGCAAACCACCCGAAACGTGGCAGAGACAAAACCATGATAACGAGTATTTTTTCATGATTCGCCAATATAATTAAATCTATGTTCGCCAACCACTTAGTTAGGTTTGAAAAGAAGCGGAAGAAGTTTAATGACAGGTTACTAGCCTTTCGCCTAAGATGTGCCAAATTCTATTTCTATCGTCGCCTCTTATGACATCCACGGAAGAACTAGAAAGGTTTTATTCTAAGTCCGACATCACAAGTTGGATAAAAACGCAGATAATGTATGGTATGTACACAGAATTCTCTTCAAATCTAAAGACAGTTTTAAAACGCTGCTCAAATCTTACAAAGACAAAACACTCTGAATCCTTCCGATCACCCCCGAACTCTCACCAAATAGTTCCAAGCAAATGGTAATAAAATAGAATATTCCCGAACAATCCCATAAGTCGTTCCCGTAAATCACTATGGGGGCATTTAAAAGTCCATCAAGGAGTTTCTGTAAGCTGTTAAACTACTTCGCTATCGCTTCGGCGACTGCCAAAAATCCCCGCTAAGCCCCCTTTTGTTGTAGTTAGTGTAGGAAAGAGGTTTTGTGATAAAACCAGGCAAGTCTGATTGGTACGTGAAGACACTGCCTTTAATTTTCTCATTGAGGATAGAACCTATAGAGTACTAATGTCATCTTGGTTGTTCGGAAATTATTCCGCAAAACAATTGAAGTGATCGCTGTGCTCTTATTGGCCGGTCCAAGATCGCGCGTAACGCTAGTGCCTTTTTCTCTACGGTTATTGGCTCTGTACAGTTTCTGTGACAGTGACGGTGACGTTTAGTATGTTGAAATCAACAAACTATTTGCGGACCGGGGTTGCGAACATTGTTTCTCTATAGGTTCTATCCTCTATGAATTTTCCATACATACACACTTCGCGCCTGTTTTTCTAAATGGGGCAAGGAGAAAAAACGAAATGTTACATAAGCAAAATTGACACTCAATAACTCAGCTACGCAAAATACTATACAGGATTAGAATAACATCTCTCCATTTCTTCCGTAGATGTCGTAAGAAGTGACTAAGGAAATAGATTAAGTTACATTTTAGGCGACAGCTAGCATCCTGTCACTTGTCACAATTACCTGCCAACTAAAAACCTAAAAAATGTATAATGCTCGAAGTGGTCACGAAACGTGAAATAGTCTTGGTTTTGTCTATGCGACATTTCGTGTGCTCTGCTTACTTTGTTTGGGAATACAGGCGTCATGTCAGGCGTAATGTCAAAATACTAAATAGATAGCGCAGATTAACTTAGCAGAAACTAGGAAACAAAGCCATTGTAGTTCTAAACTAAAACTATACAAGTTCCCTTCTTCATAATAATGCACTAAATAACTTCCTCCCCATGTATTCCACAGTTCGTACATCAATCTCCCCTATCCACCAATCAGAGGCGTCAGCCGCATCACTTTTAAAAAACAATCTCCAATCAAAACAATTGCTCCGTTCCTTGTTTGACAGAATGACTCAATCCGTCAGTTCGGTCACACGGCGCGAGCCCGTGGCTCCAATGGGAGGCGGTGTTAGATGTAAAATCCCATGGCGGGCCCAGGCCGGTGGTCTTTGCTTTCTTATTGTATTGGGATTGTCTCCCTGTAGAATCTGTTGGGTGACAACTGATGAACGTATTTTTTTTAGAAAGTAATGTTTATATTTTTTATTTGTATCATCAAAATGCATTGTACATAATAGGAATTCGAGTATTAGATCAGAGATCACATACTTCTAACCTAATATTAACTCATTTCCTTAGTCGCCTCTTACGACATCCACGGAAAAAATGGAGAGGACTTTAAACCCGACACGCATAATAAAAGTCATTCACGTCAATATAAAGCTATTACAGTTAATCAAATTCTAATACTAATCTGTGCTATAATATTTAGTATTTACACTAGCTGAGTTATTGTAATGAAAGAGCTATAAAACAAGAAGCGATGTTCTTTGTATGTAAAGTACAAATTGTACACAATTATGAAATAAAGACCAATCCATTAAAAATATGTTGGCGAACGTTACAATAAAAATAGTCATCAGTGTTACGTCAACCCAATCGCAATATTAATCAGAGCTGCGAATAATTCTCGCGAATTCATAACAATGGAGGCGTCGCGCGCATTTCATTTTTCAAATAGGTTAAAAGGTTCGCAAAAATTGATTTCTGACGTCTTTATTCTTCATATCAATCAATATTCGCACGTCCTTTATAGAATGGAATAATAAGATCCTAATGTTTTGACAGAAAATATGCGTGTTAGGTCTCATTCCTGAACTGAAAATGTAGTCTGAAAATTCAGAGCATAAATCAACGGTAACCCCTGGCCTAGTAAACTGTCATAATCAGTACCTACTTGAGTAAAGAAAGCCTATAGTATTTTTTTGTAGGATCCCTAATCTATTTAAGCTATACAAAGTAGCAATCACAATTAAAAACTACCACTGTCTTCACTTTATAGCAAATCTATAGCCTTCTATCTTGGTAATTTATATTTGAAAAACCTCGTCACAGGCGACCATTTTTTCTCCAATATTAAAGATTTTGTAGGTATTTACCATAAAATTAGACATCGACACAAAAAGATAGCACAATTAAAAAAATCACAAACTATATTTTTCTGTGTAGGTTGTCATGTTTAATACCAGGACTCATGCCCTTCAAAAAAAATCTGTTCTATTTTTTTTTGTAAACTACACCTAACCGTGAACCTAATAAACTGAAATACAATTATTTTAAGCTGCAACTCCCTCAAACCGAGAATTAATAACTGACGTTAACCCCCACTTTTCACCTTACGTAAGTGTCAATTCTTTTCGTTTCAACTACTCTCATAATTATGCGTGATGTTCATTCCGTTCCTTATTCATAGAATACGTTTAACAGAATGCCTTTCGAGGGCCAGTGTCTTAATTTTCAATTCTTGTTCATTTCAAGTTTCGAACAACTTTGAAAGTCAGCTCTCGTGATTGTCAAACGCCGAGTCAGCAACTTCGTCAAAGTCTTGGAGATAGCATTGTGTTTGTTTTAATGTATTTGAGGAATCGTCTATCTAGAGCAGCGTTTCTCAAACTATGGGTCGCGAGTGAATATTAAGTGGGTCCTGGTTCTGGAACGACACCCTAAATGACCGAGCCAATGGCCAGTGAATGAAGCTATTATTATGCTCCTAACTTTTGTAACCTCATACACATGCGAGGTCAGTTCTCTAATATTGCGAACCGAAATAATATTAGTAGGTAATGGTTGAATTTCTTAGAGGTGGGTCTCCAGTTTGTAAACTTATAATAGACTAGCTGTGCCCGCTACTCCGTCTATGTAGAATGGTGACTTTGGGTACCATTTTTATCCCCCATTTCAATCCTTATTGGGTATCTTGAGTCGTTATTGCAGCGCACGCAACGGAAGTTCTTAAAAATAATAATTTCCCCCGTTTTTTCCACACTTTCCTATGTTTTTTCGCTCCTATTAGTCGCAGCGTGAAGTTAAAATAGTCTAAAGTCTTCCTTGATAAATAATGGTCCATCCAACAAAAAAAAACAATTCGAACCAGTAGTTCCTGTAGTTCCTGAGATTAGCGCGTTCAAACAAACAATAAAAAAAAACAAACTCTTCAGCTTTATAATATTAATACAGAAATATGGATGGATCGTAGTCCAGATAACTTTGAGAACCTCTGATCTAGAGAGAATTCTGGACTAGAATCTAGAATATGTTCGCGGGTCTGAGACTGAATTTAATTAGGTAGACTGAATAAGATGTCAAAGAGCACTAATTTGATGGAATAAACGCAATTAGCACGAATGTAGTTAATTTTACTTAGAAGGGTCACAAGATAATATTTTCTGTAGGATTCTATGACAGAAATAATAAAAGAAGAATAATTATTTAATTTGTTTAACCCTTAACCACCTACGTCCAATTTCTGTAAAATAACAACCTACGTGCGGTCCTAGAGACCGCTCGTGAATAATCATCTCAAATTCGGGATCTGTAATATCAAGATAGCATTTCAACGAGTAAAATACTCGTTTATGCTTTAGACTTTTATTTTAGAACTTCAAGTAACATAAACTATAATAAAATCTTGAGATATGGCATAATCTTTCAAGATTGGTAGATTAAACACAAAAATCGACTCTGATTACATTAAAAGACCTGATAGATATAGGAATTCAAAAAATCAACCTTTTTTTATTCATTTCTATAAAATAAGGAGTTCAACTACAAAATTAAATAAAAAAATAGGGCATTTATCGTCAAATTCTACAAAATTGCAATTCCCAAAGATCCACAATATTTCAAGGCAGTTGCAGCATATTTTTTACAACATACCCCACTGAATCGGTTCCACGTCACTACAATCTTCGTCTAACATATTTTTGTCATCTGATACCTCCTGTAGCAACCATTTTTCTACATGTTTCACAAAAATAAACAAAATTATGTGGGTGAAAAAAATGTCATAATCACCTATGAGCGGTCTCCGAGACGTCTCCGAGACTGTTAAAAACTACAGTAACCACCTACATGCGGTCTCACAGACCGCCGATGATGTTTTTTAACTCACCAATTCAAAATGAGCATACGTCTGAACGAGTCGACGGCACGGCCGGTACTGCGGGAGGGGCCAGCAAAGGTACAAGGACACAGACGCGTGTGCGACATACTCGCGTTTAGTTATTGACAATTTTGAGTAATCTATTGTCTGTGAGACCGCACGTAGGTGGTTAAGGGTTAAGAACTGTGGTGTCGGGTTAGAGAATAACACCTCTTCGTTTCTTCCGTGGATGTCGTAAGAGGCGACTAAGGAAATAGGTGAAGGTGGGTACATTTTAGGCGATAGGCTAACACCTAATAAACCTGTTACAATTTTCATGCTAGAAATGGCCCCGAAACGCGTAATAGTCACGGTTTTGTGTATGTAACGTTTGGTGTGCTCTACCTACTCCATTTGGGAATACAGGAGTGATGTACGTGTGTGTTACAAAAATAAATACTTTAGTTTATTTTCATGGCATTTCAAAATTCTGTTGGTCCAATAATCAAAATAACAAACAACAAATAACAGTCAATTAGTCAATATCATGTTTGTGTTACTTCAGCGAAATCCCGTCCACCATTTTACCTACATTTCCTGGTCCTGTCCCACAAAATACACTTTTGCTCCTATATCCAGTATAAAAAGACCTCCCATTACAAGTCGAAATGGTAATAACCGCGGTCAAGTTACACTGGGATTTAACTCAAACATATTAATTAACGTATTATTCGAGAATTTGCATAAAGCGGATTACACTCGCTATTCGGGGCAATTAATTACTGCACTTATTATAGCGAATTCTATGGCGTTTACACTAGTTGTTACATATTTGCTATGTAATCACGAATCCCAAGGTTGTTAAGCTAACGTAATTATTATAGACTAGCTTTTGACCGCGGCTACGCTCGCGTTAAATTCGGGGTAACACAGAAGAGATCTTGTTAGCCACAGCCCACATGCCAATTTATAGCTTTTTACGTTGAAAATTGCGGAATCCTAGTATATTTCCTATCGTCATATTTTGGAAAATTCTAACAAAATCTTTTTAAATTGTAACCTATGCGCTATTCTGATGTATAAGCTACGCTAAGCTAAGTTTCATTAAAATCCATTTAGTAGTTTTTGCGTTAAAGAGTAACAAACATCCAAATATCCAAACAGCCAAACATCCGAACATCTAAACATCCAAACATCCAAACATACACACAAACTTTCACATTTATAATATTAGTAGGATAGTTCAGCTTAGTTGTGCGCGCGGCGATATGTGTGCGTGCGCTTGTAAATACACAGATTTCATTTATATGGCGCTCGTCTCGTCACTGCCACTGCATACAAAGTGTCACTGCATACAGATGAAATCTGGGTATATACATGCGCACGCACACACCACGCCGCGCGCACAAGTGAGTTGAAGTTTCTGTAACTGCCACAAACGCATAATATAATCCATACTAATATTATAAATGCGAAAATAAGTCTGTCTGTCTGTCTGTATGTCTGTCTGTCTATTACTCTTTCACGCCTAAACGGCTGAACGGATTTTGATGAAATTTGGTATGGTGATAGATGATAACCTAGAAATGGACATAGGCTATAAATAATCACGCCATCGTTCTTAGGGGGTAGGCAGTAGGCAGATAACTAAATTGAGTTAGTGATTTTTAGTTGTTTTGTTGGGACTTTATAACCGACTTAAAAAAAAGGAGGTATTCAATTCGGCTGTTTTTTTTTATGTATGTTACCTCAGAACTTCTAAACGGGTGGACCGATTTCGATGATTCTTTTTGTGTTCGATAGCAAATGGCTTCCCATTGGCCCCATTTTAATTTCATCAAGAACTAACTAGTTATGAATATATGCAACCGTGGGTGGCCCAGCGATTCGACCAGTGGCCTCGCGTGCAGATGGTTGTAGGCATGTGGGTCGTTGATTCGAATTCCAGGCCCGCACCTCTGAATTTATGGGAACTTATTAATTTAATTTTACGTTTACTGCCATTCGGTGAAGGAGAACATCGTGAGCATTTAAAAAAAAATAAAAAAAAATAAAAAAAAAAGCATTTACCATCAAGCCAGGTCTAAACCATACGTATACATAGGTATATCCCTAGTCGTCTCTTACTATGTCCACGGAAGGAATAGAGAGGTTTTATTCTAAAGCAGCGGTTCTTAACCTTTTTGCCTGGCGACCCGAAATTCAAAAATATTAGAAGCCCGCGACCCGATTAAAAATAAAAAACAAATGAAATGCAGTGATTGCGGTCTCGATATGGCCCGCGACCAAAATTTGGGTCGCGACCCGAGGTTAAGAAACGATGTTCTAAAGCCATCGCCACTAATCACATCATTTTCATTGTTTCAATTAAACCCATTATAAACACAAGGTTCTGATAAAGAAGACATTATTAATTCGCTTTCAAAAATTACAATAATACAGCGAACATTCTGGATTATGAAAATGTAGTAATTTGTTCGACGGGCCAACTTCGAAACACCCTCTTTAAGGGCTGCTTTGGCACAAGCAATAAGCAACCATCCGCCTGTCTTCTCAGAGTCGTTTTTTAAAGCGACAAACACTCTCTAGAACATACGGAGAAAGTTGAACTTTATTTTCACACAGTAAGATTGATTTTGGTGGCTCTGGGGCCCAGTATTGGAACGAAAGCTAATCTTCTTAAAGAAAGTTTTTCTTGAAATACGTACCTTTTGCTAGTTTGTGTAAGTTATGGGGATGTTCTATGAGATTTTAGATACAGTACTTGAATATTTTATGTCTATTTGAATACTTTTCTGAGCATGGACAAAATTCCTTTGGATTTTTGCGAAAAAGCGAATTTGCTGCGCTTTTAGTGACTTGTTTTCATGCAATTTAATAGATCTACCCTCATTTCACTAATATAAATAAAAATTATAAAAGTAGGTATACTCAACCTAGTCAACTAGGACGTCCTCCCACAAGATGGACAGCCTTCTAAAAGTCGCTGGATGCAGGTCGCTTCCAACCAGTACAGTCGGGGAAATTGGATGTTTAACAGGTTAAGATTACTTCTAAAATTGGCCTGATTACTGTTTCCAGCCAGTTGCATGACGTAAATACTCAATATTGAAATGCATGGTGAAGTTTGTCCAATAATGCGAACAAATTATGTAGGCTGTCAACCTGCTAAACATCCAATTTCCCTGACTGTACATAAGAGGACTATTATGTATGTTCAGCAGTGGACGTACTACGCCTGAGATGATGATGACATCTTACGACATCCACGGAAATGGAGCGGTGATATTCTAAGCCCGACACCACAAAGGTATCTTAGACCTAAAGGTACTAAATAATGCAATTACGATCGTTAGCAGCATTCCACTAACTAGCCGTGGTAGCCCAGCGGTTTAACCTGTATTTCACATGATCTCACACAAATAAGGCTACACGAGTATTAAAATAAAAGACTTTTCAATCGTTCAATCTTATATTCTTGACAATTTAAGATAATAAATAAAATTAGAAAGTGTCGGGTGACTATAAAATTGATTAAAATCTATCTAAGTGTAAGTAGTCAAAAATTAACATCTCTGCTAAATAGCCGTGTCCTGCAACCCACTTATTTTAGAATGCAAGTTAAACAAGTGAAACAACAATAATTGTGGTATTATAAAACGGACACATATACGTCCTTATATCGAGATTGGTTCGACATGTTACGGGCCATTCAATTGCTCCTGATGACGAGTGTCACCGATTGACGATTGCTCGCAGGAGTGTTTCCGTCTTAGGTCACTGTTAGTCGCGCAATAGTCTTATGCTTAATTCTAATGGTGATTTAATACTTATTATAAGAACTAACCTATTATTGTGCAAGTAATATTAAAAAACAAAATAATCACTTAAATTACAGAGTAGTGGAGGTGTAGAGGAACATTCACATCTCTTGCACCCTCAATAATTAAGGTGAGCATAATAATTTTACATATTATAATTAGTGCGTGCGTTCATGCGTACATGCGTGTGCGCACAGTGAGAATGTGATAAGTTGTCGGTAATTTACGAATAAGTAGAAGATTACTAAACTACTACTAGTGCATCCCGGATAGGTTCTCTTCATTTCGCAAACGCTCGCAGCATCATGAAGTACGAAAGTGATGCTTTTATTATCTGGAATAAAAAAAAATGCTTTAAAGTACTGTCAAAACTATGGCCAAACAACGGATTCAGGGAAAAATGCGTGCGTGCGTGCGTGTGTGCGTGCGTGCATGCGTGCGTGCGTGAATGCGTGCGTGCGTATGTGCGTGGATGAGTTAGTCTGCTTTTGTGCGTACGTGAGACTGTGTTTATGTTACCGGCTCGCGTCATGGTGTGTGTGCGTGCGTGCTTGAGTGCGTCCGTATTTATGCGTGTGTGCGTGAAAGTGTGTGTATTACCGCTTGCATGGTCTGCACGCCGACGGGCACCATGTTGCAGGCCTTCAGCGCCAGCGGCTGCTGCGCCGCCTGCAGCAGGATCAGCACCGTCTCCCTATTGCTGGTGTCCATGCACTCCCATGGGAGGCCGTACACAGCATCGGCTAGGGTATCTCCCTGTCAAATAGATGAGTTATATTAACACATACACATACATACATATAATCACGCCTGTATTCCCAAATAGGGTAGGCTGTCGCCTAATGCATACCTTAACCTATTTCCTTAGTCACCTCTTACGACACCCACGGAAGAAATGGAGAGGTGCTTTTCAATTCCGACACCACACAGGTAACATTAATATGGTTTAATCAGGGTGGCGGCTCATTTAAATCGGTCAGTAGGGAATATCTAAAACTACATTATAAGACATACGAAGAATATCTGTACCTAGCGCTATTGTCTAACGCACCGAAAATCTAAATCGTATTTTTGTACATATTTGTTCTGTAAATAAATATCACTTATAAAGAGAAAATAGTTAATCGTATTTAATTTGACAGTTTCAATGTCAGTTCGTTGTGAAATCTATGTTTTTTTTGATTCCAACTGTCAAATTAAACACGATTTCGATGTTTGGAGCGTTAGACAAATAGCGCTGTTCTTAGAAACCGAATCATTGATTTTAATTTTAATAATAGTAAATACTGCATTTAAACATTTCAAAAAAAACCTGTTTAACTAAAGATTCCAATCCGATTGTTTTGAAAAAATATACTTACCTATAATATAGGCAGCTAAACGAAAATATACGAAACTATACAAAAAATACGAAACTTCGACAGCGCGATGAAGAACACGTTGACAGTTGGTGATGTAGATGACGTTCGTGTAGGTGGCGTTAGTTACCTTAGAGCTGACGAGTTCAAACACCACAGACAGTTGTATTAACTGTTGGTATACAACTAGTGTCAGGAGACCATACGTAGCGATAGCATCTGGCTCCTGTAAAAAATACATACATACAATCACGCCTGTATTCCCAAAAATGGGGTAAGCTGAGCACACGAAACGCTACATAAACAAATCCATGGCTATTTCACGTTTCGTAACCACTTCTAACACATTCTTTAGGTTTTAAGTTAAGAGGTACAGTGACAGGTTGCTAGCCTGTCGCCTAAAAAAACATACATACAATCACGCCTATGTTCCCAAATTGGATAGGCAGAGCACACGAAACGTGACGCAGACAAATCCATTATGACCTTTTCACGCTTCGCAACCACTTCTAGCATAATTTTAGGTTTGAGATCAGTCGGAAAAAATAAAAACGAATACTAGAAACTTCAAATCGCTCCCCTGAAAAATGAGTTTTTACATAACAAGCAGTGATAGTTTGCTAGCCTGTTGACTAAAGCATAAAACCTATTTCCTTAGTCGCCCACTTACGACATCCACAGAAGAACTGGAGAAATGTTATTCTAGATCCGAAACCACATGGTAATAACACCTAAAAATACCTTAACCTATATTCTTAGTCGTCTCTTACGACATCCACAGACGAAATCGAGAGGAGTTATTCTAATCCTGACACCATAATCTAGCAGAATGAGTATTTTTGATAAAAGACTGATATTACCATCGTAGAGCATTCCAACAGCATCACGCAGTCGGTCACAAGATGGAACCCGAAGTACACGCACAGGGTGACGCTGTAGGCGGCGGACGCCTTCGCCAAGAATCTAAAACGATGACGTAGTTTAAGTCTTTAGTATTACCAAACAAAGAATGATCCACGATGTGCCTGCGTATTAGACCAGTTTTGTGGCGCGGGAAACTTCGATCTACCAGTGATAAAAGAGATTTTTTCACGCGCTGAACACTTGCGTTGTGATTGGTTATTGATTGGTTGATGTTTCAGACAGATGACTCATGACAGATGTCTAGCACCCCAGCGCCAAATGCGTCGAGTAGCAGAACTAAAGTATCCCGAGCGTTTGTAAATAAAGTTCAATATAGATAGATTACTCATTTGCCTACTCTCGGATATCATTCTGCGCTTCTCGGCGCAGACGGTAACAGCCGATGGGACTTATTTTCTTACTGTTTGTACTTACGAAATGGGAGATTTTCTTTTCGACAAAGTAACCGTCATAGAAAGATACAAAATTCGACTTAGATTCTTGTGGCTCATTCTTAATGGCATCATGGTTTTTTGCCGACTTTGTCTGCGCACAATATCTACTAGAAGAGTTACTGTTTGTTAAAAAATGATACTTACTGTTTTATTTTTAAATGCTGGATGATAATTCCCTTCAAGTTATCAGTCACTTGTTTATTTTCTTCATGCGAATATCTTGACGACTCTCGGCCTTTCACATTCTTAGGACGCATAAAATGAGTCAAGTTGTGTTTCAATATACTCAAATGCCCCCAAATGTGGAACACGATGACGCAGATGAGAAGATCGTGGATGCAAAACAACACTCCTAAGCTGAGTGACACGAAGTAGTTGAATACTGTTATGATAGCGTACCCAATAGTATTGCTGTCGTCCCAAGGCAAGTAGTACATGACGGAGTATTTGAAAGTGGTGTTGACGGGTTTGGACAAACTAAACATACCGGCGCGGTAGTTTCGAAAGAGGGGCGCTGCGTTGAACATGAACGATGAAACAATAAACTGTATAATCTGTACGACGGTGGCAATTTCACAAATCCGATTAACTTTATTGCAAATCTGAAAAATACGATTTACATCTTTTTAAAATATGAAACTACTGTCAGACTCTCTCGTGGTGAAATAAAATGGATACACTCATTGTCTTTACATTGAGATTAGTGACACATCATCAGGGGCAACAAGCTACGGCGTATAGAAGCGCGCTCATGGTCAAAGCCATGACCATTTCACGTATGTATGTACTAACATCAAAATTAAATATTGTTTACCCACAAAAAAAAGTTTTGCACATACGCTCAACACACCGTATTTAATTGACCTAATCATCAAGTAATCAATTTTGAATATTCCAGCTTACTTTTTCAGAATTTTCTGTCGTATGCTTATGGTGGATTAGATTAAATTTTGTAGCAAATTCTTTGATGACTTCTTGATAGCCACTTTGAATGGGCAGTAGCGTTCTTTGCTGAAACATAATATAAGTTTAAGATGGATGGTAATATGAGTTAAAGATGTGTTTATTGAGTTTATTCTTTTGACCACAACTTGATTGGTTTTGCTTTAGGAATATACAATGCAAGACTTAATTTACCATATGTTATACCACAAGGAAAAAAACCGTATTTGATTATTATAACTCAAAAAGTGTACAAACACAAAATCAGATTTTTGCTCATAACTTAAAACTAAAAGATTACAGTCCGTGGTTCCCGTACCATAAAATGAGCATATGGACCGACCCTGTCCATCTGCAAAATACGTACACTCTTCCACATTGTACATAAAAACTATTTTATGCAATTTTTAATCTGGACAGCGGTAGTAAAAGTTCGCTGCGGTTACCCCCTTCAAAGTAATGTGCATACATACATAACGTCGCCCCTCTTTACCACACGGGTAGGTAGAGGCTTCTTTGCTCCACTTGTTACAATCCTGACATACTATCTTTCGCTTCATCTACATCAATCTCATACAAGCCCGTCATTCCAAAACACTCGTCTTTCTTATACAATACAATTCGGTATCCACAATTTTTAGACACGTCATTAATTCATCAAAAATATCATGAATATAGAAATTTGTTAAAAATGTTCGAAATTATAATGTAACTAGGCGAGTTGCTTACCATGTAAACGATAGACATCAAGAGAGTCAGGCACGTTTGTCCCAAGTCGATAAATTCCACGACACCCATGTTCTTGGCCAAATAGCAAGCCTGACCGCAGAACGCGACGCAACAGAGTGTAAACAAGAAACCAGTGTGCCCATATTTTGACAGCGCTGCTGCACCATTGTCACCAAATACATGGTTTGGCCATGCACCAACGGCCCTCAGCAAAAGCCGGATTCTTTTCATGTAGCGTAAATCAAATACGTCCATTTCTAATGGCGCGAAGGATAGTCTTTAGGATGGTTTGTTGGTATTTTTGACAAGCTATCTTCAAGAGTATCTAGAGAAACAGTCTGCGACACAAGGGCACTGGAGCTACAATGTTGTCCCGCGGTCGCCCAGGCGGTTAAGCAGCAAGGCGCGAGTTGAGATACGTGCGAGATAGTCTATACCTATCACTGTCTAATTAGAGACGTCAGAAAGTGACGGGTAGACTATCCCGCGCGCGACTAGAGCATGTTGCCGTGGTGAAGCGTGCAGGTGTTATTTTAATTGCATTAGGATCAAACGGACTTCATTGTTAGACAATTATACAGAACGCGTGGTGCATTTTTTCCAATCGACCACAATTAACGGAATGTTCTAGTTTATTGTATAGATTTTTTTTAAATACGTCGTCGTAGTATTTACCTGTCACTGTAATATTTATCACGTTTAACATCTGGTTACCTTGATATTGCTAAACGTGGCACTGAATTTTTGAATTCATGTGCTCTGCCTACCATTCTTGGGAATGCAGGCGTGATAATATGTATGAAGTTGGCATATCAACATATTCTTAAAGTTCCCTTCGAATGCGGTATAGTTTTATAGTTCCTGATACTTTAAAGCAATAATTTTGGCAGTTTCCCAGAAAAAATCGGTTTGAAATTTTGACCACGTGTCGTGATAATGCTAACTTCCGTACAAAACTAGCATATCACGTAAAAATCATGTCATCCATTTACTTTCTGTCGTTGCTTTTTGATGTTCTTTTTTGACCCTCAGTCTTCTTCCAGCCTCGCTATCCCAGTCTCCGTATCAATCTCTACCTGTCTCTTTCTGACGCCTCTAGTTAGACAGTGACAGGTATAGTGTCTCACGCGTAAATCTGCTCGCGCCCTATTGTCTAAAATATGCTTTATCCTAATTCCTTAGTCGCCTCTTACAAGTTTCTTGAAACTACCCTATTAATTAAAATCTTTACAATAATTCTTCATAATTCTGTAATCCCAGGCAACGGGTCTACAAGCCGAAACACAAAACTTTTAAGGGTGCAACTTGACTCCACAGACTTGAATCACTTATTCACAGAAACTGTTCGTGCACTGAGTAACTAGGTATTTGGGGATAGTTGTGAACACACTGTACGGTCGGCCAAAAAAGTGGTCTACCACTTTTGACAAAAGTTTCTGTGAGATAAAATTATCACTAAGGTTGACATGATACATGACGTGACGTAAGTACAATAATAATATGGGAGCTATTGTCACTGTCATAATGTCATGGCAAGGGGAAATCGACCCTGTTGTTTCACGAGGTTCAAATGAACATCGATCTTAGAGGGGTAGACCAATTTCTTGGCCGACTGTACCAGTTATAGAATCAGTTCTATAAGTGTTCCATTTCCATTATAGTTATACTTACTTACAAAGATACTTACATGACGCATGTATTCCCTGCGGGGGTACGCAGAGCACACGAAATGTGACTTAGACAAACCTTACAAAATTAAGTTACCAGTGACGTCTTTTCTCATAGGTTGCCTCTTAAGACAACCACGGAGGAAATAGAGAGGTGTAGTTCTAAACACGTCACCAAACGGGGCACATAGAATGGCAGTTTATCATAATCATCACCACCACAACACAATCCATACTACAGTCATGCAGGTAGCTAATATCTAAATGGTACAAGAAAACAAAAACCGAAATGCTGTAACTTCAACAGCAAAATCAAAATGCAAAAGTAAAACAGTAATGATGAAATACATTTCCACGAGCACCGACCCAGATCTGAACGAGAAAACCGGAGCAATTAAATCCGTGTCGATTCCAAGCGACCTACATTTTGTTTAACTAAATTAATTTAGCTGGCCTTTACAGAGTACTTTTGCATCAAGGTTTCACAGCCGCCAACGCTATTCATACATACATGTAGGATTTATATTTCTTGTTAATTAACAACTATGCCGTGTGGTGTCGGGATAGAATAACACCTCTCCATTCTTTCCGTGGACGTCGTAAAAGGCGACAGGCGACTAAGGCGGTTGAGGTATATTTTAGGAGAGAGACCAGCAACCTGTCACTATTGTACCTCTACCTCTTCCATCTGTTTGCAAACAGTTTTGTAGTCATATTCATTGTTTTGTCTATGCCACATTTCGTGTGCTCTGCCTACCACATTTGGGAACACAGGCGCTACTGTATGTATGTGTATGTAAACACTAATGTCAAATAGTTTACGGTAAGCAGTAAGAGGAGTGGGGGATTGAGAGTAATGGCGGCAGCCAATTGAATGTTGAGTTGTGTTTTTATTGAGTTTTTAATTATTAAATATTGTTTTCCTTTACTGGGCGTTATCATTTTTAAGGTATATAGGGTATGCAGCATGACACGCTACATAGACAAAAACCATGACTATTCCTCGCTTCGTAACCTTTTCTCACAAAGGTGAAATAGGTTTAACAGTGACAGGTTGCTAGCCTGTCACCTAACATTAAAACTTTTCTTTAGTCGCCTCTTACGACATCGATGTAAGAAACGGAAAGATGTTGTCCTAAACCCGACACCATACAGGCTCTTCAATATGAAAGTATTATTAACTTGAAGTTTTTAAAGGAACAATCAATTTCAGTTACATTGCTTAATGTGAAGCCGATGATTCTGAAGCAAATTTCCAAACACCGCAATGTAACACGCCTTGACACAATATCCCGATAGTTTAAACTCGTGGTACCATCCACGTTCGTCCTTATTTCCACGTTCTTTGTAAAATAAATCCTTTTCTAAAGCAAATCGCATCCAACTGGGGCGAGTGAGGCGTACGAGAAATTATATCTGCGCACGCTTTGATCACACTGTCCGTCCTTTGTCTGCATGCAATGACGTCTTTGAAGAATTTATCCTGTTTCGGGGCCATGATCCATTGAAATAAAATACCCTTTTGCGCTTTTCCGTTTCTCTAAGCAGTAATAAATAATGGGAGGTAAAATAACATGAAATTCACCCTCAAAGAAACGAAATTAAATTGTAAAGGCTGCATTTTGGTTGAATGAGCTCACTAATATTATAAAAATATGGGAAATATTTTGATATTTGGATGGACGAGTATATTACACTCAATCACTTTAGAATAGCGTAACGGATTCTGAAAAAAGTTACATAGTAAACTGATTTATTCCTAACTGCCCATATAATATGAGTATTAGTATGTGTATACCAGTTTTTTTTTCAGCAATGCAATGTCACTAGTCCTAGTGCTGAGCTTACTGTTAATACTCTCCAAATCTTCAATAAATTTAGAGTGAAAATACAGTAGAACCCGCTTAAGACGATTTCTCAGGGACCCTAACAAAAACGCGTCTTAAGCGAGAAAGCGTATTATGCGGGAAAGAGAAAATAAAATATACTAGATGTTTTAATTTTGGTAAATATACTCCTCATGTCAAGCCAGCGATGGGAGCTGTTCCTGTCAATAGAGAAGGCGTAAGCGCGGAGCCGCAGAGGCAAAAACGCCAAGATGGCAACCTCCGCCGAGGCCAGCCCGCACCTACAGCCGAGCCGGGCCAAGCGGTCACCGCCCGCCTCGAGCGAAGCTTGGACACTTCAGAAGGCGAGAGAGTGCCGACACAGGAGCTGATCCTATTCATTCAGGAGATCCAACCCAGCCAGAATCCAGTGCCATTTCTCTTGGAACGGCTAGCCACTCTTCACGCCTGGAGTGACTAGCCGGCTCAGGACGGCCCACTGGAACTCCGCCGGCCTTACGCCTATTAAAACCGGGTTGCGACTTTACTGAATGGAGGACCAGAAGTCTGACGTAGCACAGAAGACGACCAACGAGGCCTGAGGGGCCCACTCGGGAGCGGGAAGACCCCGCTGAAGGGGGCAAATGCCTCGAACTGCATCTCTTGAGACTGACAACACGAGCATCTCGGCTCGGGCTCCCGCGTATTAAACGGGATGACGAATCGTATTAAGCGTTAAGAAATGTATGAAAATATGTCTCAAGTTGTAGGGACTGGCGTAAAGTGGCGTATTAAGCGAGAAATCGTATTAAACGTGATCGTCTTAAACGGGTTCTACTGTATGTTGCTGTGGACAGGAATCAATCGATCAAGGATCAAGCATTCATTGGAATACAGTTTTTTTTAAAGCGCTCTATTCGTCGAGAGTATCAGCAGTTGGTTAAAAGAATTATGTAAAAATTGTACTTTTATCAAATATTTCGTACGCGTTGTTTTTGCGCAAGATATTTATTTTCGTCGCCAGTCGTCGCTCGCTAGGAATGTGGGGGCTATCTTCACCAGTATCGCTAGCTATATTCTTTGTCTAAAGGTCACAGCACACATATCAACTCGGAAAGGGATCGCCTCCGTATCGCCTTTCGCCTCGCCATCAACCAGGCGTCAACCCAACGTATGCACGTAACGTAAGCGTATCAGCAGCTCCTGTACGTCAACTCGGCTACGGCTAGGCGACACCGCGCTTACGGCTCGCCGACCGCTGGCTGACAAGGACAGTGGCGAGGGTGGACGACGAGCCGTGAGCTCGCGTACGGAGAGACGTAAGCGCGGGGACGACGAGCCGTAAGCGCGGGAACTGCAAGTTGACCACGCACCGCATCGCGGTTCGGAGCCTGTTCCGAGGCGAGGCGGTTACGTTAAGATTCCGATTAGTGTGCGTTGCAGTAGGGAGTTTCATACAAACAATACTGACCGGCTCGAGGCGATACGGAGGCGATCCCTTTCCGAGTTGATATGTGTGCTGTGACCTTAACTCGGAACACGATAGTTTTAAATTCGACAGGTGGAGAGCAATGTTCGAAGTTAGTATTTTTACGAAGAAGAGCGGGTAAAATGGCGACAATAGAGAATTATACAACCGGACTCGCATAGACGTCGCAGCGAGCGCTCTAATTTGAAATCATTTGTAATATTTTTCTATCATTTACCACCTGTTTTTGAAAGTTACATTGCAATGCACCACAGGATACTAGTTTCTTAATGTAATGTCTGTACGTAAGAAAATTATGACTATGGATGTAGATAAATATTATAATAACTTATTACAGTGATATTCATATTCATATTCGCCCAATCCTCTCCCTACCCAGCCTCACTGATGACATTTTTATTTTCCTGCATTTACATTTCGTTAAATGCGGTAATACCGGGCTCTAGTTGACGCGGATTGAACTTCGTACATTTCGATTTCGTGCCTGAGTACTTTGTTGTGTTATTAACGAAGACCAAAGTTTTTGCTGCATGTATCAAGAGGTATGTCAGGATTGTAGTAAGTGGAACTTAAGTCTCTGCCTACCCTGTGGAAAAGAGGCGTGGCAGTATGTAATGTATTTTTATATAAATGCAACAGTAGGTATACAAAGACGCGAGTCTATCCGTTTTATATCACTACGAGTAAAGCCCGTCACAGACTACGCATATACGATAATATTTGATCTGCGTATAAATGCCATTTTTCCATATTTTATGTCGATGTCAAAAGATACCTGACGGTAAATCTGCGCAGTATGTGGTAGCTCGTTGAATTTGTATAGGGAGCGATATTGACAGATATATGTTCTGTAACAGATTATCTTACCGTATCTGCTTAATGTGTGACGAGCTTAGGTATTTGGGTAAAAATTATTGTAAGTAACCGCTGCATGTGTTGCTGGCCCAAGGCCGGAGCGATGCTACCCGTAAAGGTCTTCGCTCATTATAACAACCCAACGCCGACTCGACTTTATGCCTAGTATTGAAATTTAAGCCCTATGTCATATTTACGTTGTAGGTTAAATTTCAAAAAATGATATTAAAGTAGTGTACGACGAGTTGTCAAAGTATCATTTTTTTTAATTCAACCTACAACATATGACATAGGGCTTAAATTTCAATACTAGGCATAAAGTCGAGTCGGCGTTGAGTTGTTGTAATGAGAGAAGACCTTTAAAGTGCGTGGCGTTGGCGACCGTGCCTCGGTACCGCTCTGATTTCAGAACAGGACATGATGGCGTAAGAGCGTCCTACGAATTACCTTAGCCCTTGCATCAGTCATACATACCTACATGCTATTACTTGAATACCTTGTCTCCACAACTTATACACTGTTGTATGCAACATTTCACGTCCTCAGCTTATCCACAGACTTATATCGAAATAGATGACTCAAGTGTATGTACTTCGCGTGCCATAAAGATGAGCAAAGCTCCTCCTTTGACGCGATTCCATTTTAGTTTTGTACCACTTAGGTACATTAGGTTTACTACCTAGAGACAGGACAACTTGAATAAGGCGGCGTCACCTTTGAATCGGTTTCACTCGGACTGTCAATTCCCATCACTAAAAACGCTCATGTGTGACGTTTATAAGTCTGTGAGCTTACCCCATTTGGGAATAGAGACATGATTGTACGTACAAATACATACATACATACATACATGTAGGACCGGGATATTAAATAATAAGACTTTTCTCCTTAGATCACACTTTTAATCTGCCACCGTCACTAACCGACAACTATCTTAAATAAATAAAACAATCCCCTCCCTCCTGTCATTCCTATCTCTTACCCTTTCTCTCATTTCATCTCTTTCATACATCTCTTACGTCCCTTTACACGCATTCCTACATACATATTCTCACGCCTGCATTCCCATGAGGGGTAGACAGAGCACATGAATTCAAAAATCCAGTGCCACGTTCAGCAAATTCAGGATAACCAGATGGTTAAACGTGATATTGTGGTGACAGGTTGCTAGCCCATCGCCCACAACACACTAACCCTTTCCCAGAGTCGACTCTTACGACACCCACGGGAAGAAAGGGGGAGGAGCTATTCTAACCCGGCACTACACGGGAACTAACTGTTTGATTGTACGTATGTAATGTAAACGTTGTTCGGACTGTCCTAATGAACCTAAAGCAAAAATGATTTCCCCCAGCCCTTAGACATCTCGTTAGCAACAATAAAAAGACCTAATTTGGAGCGAAGTCCCGGTTTATTACGGCAAAGGTTTGTCCGCGCAATTGCTGGAACTCGTTTCTCAAGAAACAAAAACTCTTTTTGTTCGGGCGGAATGGAATCAAGAACAGAGACATGTTTCTTTTAATAAAATGTTGCTAGTTTTCTTACTGGGGGATAGCAATGGATAGATGTTGTGAGTAAAGCTTTACAAATTTATGTGTTGCTTGTCCCAGAGTTGGTACCCCTAGCCGTTTGAGTATTCGTGATCAAAATAAGAAACAAAAAATATTGTTTATCCCGGATTAAGTTTTCAATTTTTTTTTTTAATGAATATCATGTTCCAATTTTGTATTTATTATTTTACTTTAAACGTAGCGAAGTAAGTACCAGGTCCTTATTCATCCATTGAATAAACTAGAATACATACATACAATATCACGTTTGACCATCTGGTTACTCTGGTTGCTCTGCCTACCCCTCTTGGGAATACAGGCGTGAGTATATATATCCACATTCATTAGTCTCTTCATACACGGTCGTCGATTTTGGGTACTCTTGACTTGACCTGTTTATAAACTAAAACGTCCCGTTTATTGCGGTCGATAAAAAAATATGCATCGCGCGTGTGCATAATTATAATTGCCTACTAATGAAGTCCGTTTGATCCCATTGCAATTATTAAAACAACACCTGTAAACTTAGCACGGCTATTACGCTCTAGTGGCCCCGCGCGCGGGATAGTCTACCCGTCATTGTCTAACGTCTCTAATTAGACGGTGACAGGTACAGACTATCTTGCGCGTATCTCTACTCGCGCCTGGCTGGGCGACCGCGGGACAACATTCAAGCCCCAGCGCCCTTGTGGCGCAGACAGTTTTTCTAGATACTTATGAAAATAGTTTCTTGTTGCTAATAAAATAAGCTTACTATCAACAAAAATTTCATTTTCGCTACACAGTTTTTTTGCCGACCGTACTTTTGTCAACTATACTTCATTGTCATCCACCCTAGATTATGTGCACCAGATTTCAAGTCAATCAGACCAACCGTTAAAGAGTCCCCTCCATTGGAGACAGTCCCGGCTGGGCCACCAAAGTAGTCCACTACCAGAATATTGTATTATCATTCAAGTTACGAGGGTATTCTAAGTTTCAGCTCAATCGGTCTATTGGAAGTGGTTCAAATCTTCCTTGCAATATTTGCAAACATACAAACCTAGGTACCATCGAACCAATTGATTCCTGACCCACCATACAATCTATTCACAGTGAACGTCATAGTGACAATGCATTGCTTGACAAAGGAAATCTTTATGACGTTTATTGTGACAACGTTCTGCGGTGGGTCAGGAATCAGTTGGTTCGATAGTACATACAAAAGTGAAGTTAAATATAAGCTTGTATAAATACATACCAACAAACAATCCTAAAGCTTAGTATCTCCGCGCCATTAAAAACTACGGAACCCTAAAAAGTATTTGATTTACGCTACATGAGAAGAATCCAGCTTTGGAATGTACCTATTCGATGAATCTCGAAATCATTCGAACCGACCAAGGGCGAGTCGGACTTACACATGCAAGTTCCGTAACGTTGTTGAAAAATAACAAACATTCTAAACAAGTTTCATCTAAAGTTCTAAGTCTTTATCAAAATGAAAGAGTACGGGAACAATAACCCGACGGGATCAACCTATTTCTACAGCCTGATTAAATTCAACTCAGTTAGTTTCATTTACAACTCCTTAACTAATCTAAAGTACATTATCGAGTAATTTTCAGCGTGAATTCAAAGTTTGGAAACCCAAACAAATTAATAATAGACAGCGGATGATCGCGGCAAAAGTTTTAGAGGGACTTCTCGTTAATTGCAACAGTGGAACTGTACCTTAAATACTGTTTGCATACTTTGTAAACCACATCCAAAGAAGAAATCAACATCACACAGGATAGAAATAGGATAAAAGAAATAGAGAGGTGTTATTAATTATAATCAATGATTATTAATCATACATACATAACCGTCACGCCTTATTCCCTGCG
Source organism: Adoxophyes honmai (assembly GCA_005406045.1). Lineage (NCBI taxonomy): Eukaryota > Metazoa > Arthropoda > Insecta > Lepidoptera > Tortricidae > Adoxophyes > Adoxophyes honmai. Next base: position 79,741 of record BHDV01028043.1, read on the forward strand.
GGGTAGGCATATTATTCATAATCCTACACCGCAAGATCAGCTAATAGTGGCTGTAAAACGTAAAATAGTCATGGCTTTGACTACGAAACGTTTCATGTCCTCTGCCTACCCCATTTGGGTATACATAAGTGCGTAAGCACCAGCATTACATGTGAAAAAAAAACACTGTTAACAATTGGAATTATTGAAATCCAGTCTTCATTTATCAAGATAAAACAGGTGACATTTTAATCCTCTTAATTTACGAGTATCACGCGGCAAATTTGTGGAATGTACTACAATAAATCTACACAGCTATCACGTTTATTACAATTAATCACGAACAGTTAAAACATTAACAATTAATATTGAAAACATCTGGCGACATAATAACTATGTACGATATAACACTTATTCTAAAGTAAAATCTTTATATTTCTAAGACCTGATTAAACCAAACGAAAATTAAATTTATTGTTGGTATAAGTCACTCTTTAATCACGAGTATTTTTTTCTCTCCTTTGGTTGGCTGCATCTTACACCTACTTCTACTTCTTGATCACGTAAAGTTTACATGACATATCAATAATCATCAGCTGTGGCCGGAAAATCAGATCTAAATCGACACAGCTTATCATCATCATCTCAGCTATAATACGTCCACTGCTGAACATAGGCTTCCCCTTTAGACTTCCTACCTTCTTCCTTTTTGAGGACACATCTGATGCAGTATAATCACTTAAACCTAATCTTTGAGGATAGGAGTCGCACCACTTCTCCATACAAACGTAGTCCCCTGTTTTCTCCCTGAATAATGACATTAGAGCAATTTTTTTTCATTAAATTAGTATCTGTTGTGGCTATGCCCCTATGATTTGATTTTATGGATATTCTAAATTTCTTTCGTTTAATTTTCTTTAATATTTATTTGCACATAAAACATTTGGGAAAACGGCAGGATCCCAAGGAGAAGTGGTGCGACTCCTATCCTCTTAAGTCTTTGGAAAAGACTCCAATAGAGAGATCTCTCTAGCTAGGCAGATGATGCCTGGAGACCGCAGTCCACAGAGAGAAAGTTGAAAGTTATATTTATGCAACCGATCATCGAAACTTCGTTAGCGCAACACTTTGGCAGTTGATGACATTTGTGGACGAAGTTCTACTACTGGATAATAGTTGGCACTAAGGTCGCTAAAAGTCTAAAGACGACTAATGTCAACAGTTTAGTGATCACACTAGTACTCGACGTAGCAGCATTGGTGTATCCAAGTCTGGTCTGGTAAGTCTCGCAGGCGGCGCGGAGCTTTGCGGCGGGCCCCAGGCAGGCGGCGTGCGCCATCAGGTGCGGCAGCTGGCTCTGCTCGAACAGCCCCGTGAACAGCTGCTGCTGCGGCCCGCGCGCGAACACCGCCACGTCGTCGCCGCTGTGCGTCGCCAGCTCGAAAGGAACCTCGGCGTGGGTCGGCCATCTGATGGCCACTGGAAAGAAAGACTCTTTTTAGGATTTCAATCTTTAAAGGAAAAATTAACCCTTATGGGATCACTTCGCTGTCAGTCTATCTGTTGAAAAATACCTTTTCAACAGCGGCTTAGTTAAATCTTTAAATTCTTTATCCTTGTATGTACTGTCGGCGTTAAACGAAAAAAATCACTTGAATTGAAACCGAAGCTTTACCCGTATTTTTGGAAAAACAGGAGATATAATGTTAACGCAATATACTTAATTGATATTTGTAAGATCAACTTACTGAAGTCGCTGTCTCCAGTTACATCCACTCTTCCAGTGCCGTGCTGCGGGCGGTATCCCGGTCCATTCGTGTAAGAAAGAGTCATGTAAGGCACACCATCATCACCAACGTCATCCGACGGCCCAAGAATGTCGTTCCCACGTCGCGAGTAGCCGTTGAAGGCCATAGCATGCGAGTGGTCAGCAGTTAGAACGAAAAGTGTGCTAGCCGAGGGCAGCATTCTATCAGCAAGTTCCACTGCATCATTTAACGCTAAAGTCTCATCCAGCACTAAATAAGGAATGTTCACGTGATGCCCGTGATCGATTCGACCGCCTTCGACAAACAAGAAGAATCCACGAGGGTTGCGTGAGAGAATGCGGATGGCTGCTTCAGTCATTTCGACTAGCGTTGGCTCGTCGGAACCATCTTCTCGTACAGCTGCTTCGAATCGCATGTGGTCATCTTCAAACAGCCCCAGCAGGTACTCAGGAGGCTCTGCAATCGCTTGCAGCAGGTCAGAGCGACTCCAAGCGTAAGCATGCGAGACGCCGGCAGCTTCTTTCTGCTGGCGCCACTCTTCGACCAGATCACGTCCGTCCCATCTTAAAGCTGGTCGTCCCTCTTCGTCTATCGTCGTGTTTGGGCGGAAACCATTCCTTCCACCTCCTAGAATCACCTGGCGAATAAACTTTCTGTTAGTTAAATAAGGCTTTTCATGACAGCAGTGGAACATAAAAGTTTACTGAACTGTTGTTAACATCTTTAATATTATAATATTTTCGATAATGTTGATCCAACGAGACGACTATAAAATCTTGGATACGTCAGTTTTTACTCTTTTTAACCGACTTCAAAAAAGGAGTAGGTTCTTAATTTGTCGGGATCTTTTTTTTTATTTTCAAAGTAAAAAAAGTAGGTAAAAGTGACTTACTACAAGATAGTTCTTGTTTTGTTGAATCGACACTAAGTAAGGCGGAATGCTGATTGCTGATTAGTCTTACCTTGAACTGATTGCCAGGATACGAATTGATGAGCTGATCTGCGATGTCAGGGCATAACGCCGGGTCGTAGCCATCACTGATCACTTCGGCGTCGTTCTCCCAATCTCTGTTAGCGCAACGAGCGTAAGCTCCAGCTGGCGACGCGTGGGTTATGCGAGTTGTTGTCACAATACCTGCGATGGAAGAAGTCGTAAGACACCAACAGTAGGACAATACAAACTTTGCAAGCTGAAGACTTTTACATATCACATATCACGCCTCTATTTTCTAATGGGGTAGGCAGAGCGCATGACATGCTACATAGACAAAACCACGGCTATTTTACGTTTCATGGCCACTTCTAGCATATGTTTTTAGGTTTTGATTTGGCAGATTCGCAGGTATAATAGTGACAGGATCGTAGCGTGTTGCCTTAAATATACTTTAACCTAATTCCTCAACCGCCTCTTACGACATCCACGGAAGAAATGGAGAAGTGTTATTCTAAACCCGACACCACACAGAAGACTTTTAACCTGACTTTTCTCCCCAGTGGCCACTTTTTAGGAGAGGAGCTGGACTATACCATCAACTGAAGGAAAGTCTTCCCGAAAGCCTATCAATAGTTGTGCAAGAACTGACCGGCACTGCGACCATCAGCTATAGCCCAGGCGGCGATGGATTCCAGGTGCGTCGCGGGGTCAGCCGAAGCTGGGCACTCCCAGCGCTTGACGTGGCCATTGAGGCCCATGGTGCCGATGTTGCTCTTGACGCCACAGAGGAACGCAGTCGCTGTACATGCTGAGTCTGGTATCTGCGCGTCCAGGCAGTATGTCTAAATAGAAAGAGTTAAGACTATTTTAAACACAAACAAGAGACTAATTCATAGTGTAATAAAACGGATCTACCGACGTCTTTGTATCGAGATTAGCTCGACTTGTTCTGGAGCAATTCGTGTTTCATCATCAATCTAAATTGTGTTGAGCAGTTGCGCTGAAAGAGCGTCTATCCGCCGCAGTGGCGCGTAGCTGCTGAGGATGCGTCACTAATTGACCAGAAACAATTCGAGCTAATCTCGATATGAAGACGTAAGCTGTTACATTTCACCATGACGTTAAGACCGTTCGCTCTGCAGTTCATGCATGCATACATACCGCCTAAGTTCGCTAATGCGGTAGGCAGAGCACACGAAACGTGACATAAACAAAACCATGTTTTTGAATATTTCACGTTTCGCACCCAATTTTAGCAAAATTTTAGATTTGAAAAGAGGTAGTACGAGTATAATAGTGACAGGTTGCGAGCCTATCGAAAAGAATACCTATTTCCTTAGTCGCCTTATACGATATCCACAGAAGAAATGGAGTGGTGTTATTCTAGATGCAACACCACAGAAAAGTTCATAACTATTGATTATTTGAACACTGAAGCTGTCATACCTTGGTGAATCCAGTGACTGGGAACCTTTCAAAAGCCAAGCGCTCCTCTTCCCCCGAGCGGCCGGCGCGCTGGCCTTTGAAAGTGCGTGCTGGTGCCAATGTCTGCACGGACAGCCCATCGCCTAGGAAGAAGACCACGTTGCGTGCTACTTCGTCGTGCTGCGGCTCCGCCAGGCGCTCGTCGATGGCGCCAAACGCCTCCGCGTACCAGAACTGCGCGTCGCGCTCGGCCGGGTCCGGGTCGATAGCCTGGGACGTGGACACCGCAGGGGGCCGCTCGGGGTGATTGCGGTCGCCAAGCGCCAGCGCCAGCAGCGCCGGCAGCACCAACAGCACGCGAGTACGCATAGCGGAATAGCCACTGCGAAGCAAGATTTCTTTAATGGTTTCTTGGAGCAAGACGTTTATCTAATCGGAAATATTTGAATAAGTTATTTACCTTTATCGCTGTTTTAATTCTTATTTGTAGCTTATCTCAAAAGATAGTGCGTAATTCTATGTAAGAAACATAGTTATTGGAGAGGTATTAGCGTTATCTGGCCTCCATCAATAATAATGCATTCGGAAGTTCTCGCATAACTGAAGGTTGGGATTTTGATTATGATTAGGTACTAACAAAGTAATTTTTTTACAAAAAATATCCACCTCCATGGTATTTCTTAGGAAGCAAGACCGGCAACAAAAGCGGCCGAAAAGTTAAGCGCTATTTAGTTTTTTGGGCGCTTCTGTTCCTAGATACCATCGCGAACAGGGATTGTTGAGCCACTTACCTATGTTTGTAACATGGTCGTGCAATACTAATCCAATAGCTGACATCTAGTCGGTCACATCAGTCATTTATTACACGTCTAAATTGCGAACAGTGGCAAGTGGCTCAACAATCCCGGTTCGTGACTGTACCCTAACTACAGAGATCTCGACCCTGAATACTCTTTTACACCATTCAGGGTCGAGACCTTAGGCCCGCGTGGGGCCCCAGCGTCACCATAATTATAAAAGCGATCTCCAAGTGCCTGGCTTCTACAACTACAGATCAAAGAGCTGGCAGCTTTCTCGCTCAATGCGTTAGCATTCCAATACAGCAAAGAAACGCTGCCAACATCTTCGGGACCATACCTCGAGGGTGATCTTTCTAAATATACCTTTGAATAGTAATATCACAAAGTATGTAATGTAGTTAGTGTATTGTGGGCAATGGGCTAGCAACCTGTCACTGCAATATCACGTTTAACCATCTGGTTTCCCTGAAATTGCTAAACGTGGCACTGAATTCATTTGCTCTGCCTACCCCTCTTGGGAATACAGGTGTGAAGATATGACTGTATGTAGTATAAATATTTTATTGACAATAGCAAAAAAGACACTGGCTGGAAATCAAAAAATGAAAACATCACTTCTAGATCTTAAATCACAGCAGCAATTTGTTAGCATTTTTCTCTAGTTTGTCGTTTATTGCGCAGTGCAATTATTTGTTCCTTCTGCGGAAGAAATATCAGATTTTCATTCCAATTTGCACTGCAATTTAGTCAATTCATTGCGACTATTATTTCCTCAGATGAATTTAACGTTCTCTTATTGGATTTTGAAATGGTTGGCGTAATTTGTAATCTGTTACATTGCTTGCAGTAGCTTGCAGTCATAAAAGTGATTATGTCTACCGATTTCAAATGTTCAGGCGGTGTTTTGTGTCCATAATAAAATGAAATTAGTTTCGTCGAGTAGTTAAGTGGCTAGTAGATTAAGGGCTAACTGGAATATTTGTTATAGTCATTGTATTTCTTAATGATTCTTATGTTCGAATCTGAGACTTGAACCTCTAAATTTGTCGAAATGAATGTTCGAAATTGTATTTGATATTTTTGCCACGCGAGGTGATTGAGAAAGGAAATCATTGTGAGGAAACTTGCACACACGGACATAGTAATTCGATTTTGCCCCATTTGTGGTCCATGTGAGAACTTTAGCTCAAACCCTCTTATACAGAGAAAAGAGGAAGGCTGTGCCCAGCAATGGGATGTTTGTAGGAGAAATTTTGTTGAGTTTGCAAAACAATAGATCGTCTAAAATTGAAACAGTAGACAGTCTCCGATGTTTTATTTGGTCCTGAAACAATAAGACCGTGGTGCCGAGTCGTAGGCATCTTATTTAACCCAACAGCAACAGTAATGTCTCGGCGCTGCCAAGTGTTAACGCAGTCCCGTTGCCACAGTATAGCACCCACACAGTACAATGCCTCCATGAGGAATGTGATCGTGTGAATAGATGTAACATCTAGATCAAAGCTGGCCATTACATTTTCCAGGTGAGGAATTTAATGTAATGATAGTTTGTAGATTTGACTCTTGGAGGTTCTTTTTAGTAATTTGTTTGATTATTTTAGGGTTCTTTCAATGTCCAGTTGTCTACATGACAAGACTCACTACAAACTAATGACTACGGTCCCTTGAAACTTGAAAAACAAATTTCTAACCATACGTAATCAAATTTAATTAAAGATAATAATTATGGTCATTTACGTCGCAATTATCGTCCAAGCCTATAGGGTACTTTTATACGCTGTCTAATTCTGAATTTTGGCAATGCATGTCGTGCAACCCAAGTAAATGAAAATTAAAACCAAATCAGAAATACTATTGCGTAGTTTTTGTTATCTGACGCAACTCTATTCTAAATCAGTGTTTTTTATTTATTTGCATTACTCAATTTTATTTACACAGCATTACAGATATATGATGAAGTTAGGGCATAACAATGCTACTATAGTTCGGCGTTTCCCATGTTTACTCTCTGTTGTCACTTTTGTCTGTGTATCAGAGTGAGGCCCCGGCGGCCTGCCAACTCGCATTACGACCGCCTTCGCTTCAACACTAGCGTATGCGCGTTCCAAGATTTCAGACAACTGTATTCTTTCGTTTCTGTGTGATTTATAACTTAACCGACTATAAGTTCTATTTTTATTGGGATAGTCCCTATGAAAATGGTTTGGAATGGGATTAAAAATGGGAATGGGATAAGAGTTTGGAGGTTTCAGAAACGCTGATTGACAATGCATTTTCTTTTTGCGATGGCGTCAATCCACTTAAGAAAATGTAGTCACTGACTATTCTCCTGTCATATTCTTTAAACAAATTTTTTACAAGGCATTTACATTTTTTACAATTTATTGTGAATTTTATTCTCATTTGGTTTAAAAGACCTTTGGAGTGCAATATTAGGTAACAGGCTAAATTTGTATTCTTTCACCAACATACCTTGAAAAAAAAACCAAACAATTATAGGAATTTAAAGGCCAAATATCGAATTATATAAACATACGTATGTACAAAAAACCTCCCTTTACTCTGCATTAGACTCTGCATTAGGTTAGGGGCAAAACGTTACACAGAAAAAAACATGATATGACTATTTAATAGTCATATCATGTTTTTTTCTGTGTAACGTTTCACAGCCACGCATATCTAAACTTATCTTAAGGCTTGTCTTATTCCAAATCTAACAACATGAGGCCAATAAATAAACATCTTCAAGTATTCCACGACGTCACATTCACAGTCGATTTACCAAGAAAAGTGTCTTGTTTAGCGACAAACCAATCGTTCGGAATTATTCTGGCCATTAACTAGCCGTAATCGGGCATTGGCGTGTTGGCCCAAACATTGGGCAAATCCACCAACGTGATTTATGACTCTTTCATGCCTCACATCACCACGCAAAAACGGCCAGCCTACTTTCCTCCACATGAGCCACATCTCGACCTTAAGAGAGGGGAATAAAGGAGCTATTTGTCTGCACCTGTCAAAGGCTTGCGAGTTATAAATCTCTACACGCTACTTATTGCGAAGGCGCAATTTTGCTCAAGTATCTGTTAAAGTAACTTTAGCGAATATTCGGCCCGTTTTTTATTGCTTGAGAAAATGGACGTGTATAAAATTGCAAATTGTTACATTGAGTGGGATGGGAAGGTTTTTAATACGCATTTGTCTGCAGCCAAATCATTATGTCGACGGTTAAAAGACAAAAAGCATCAAGCGATTTTTTTGAACTTTACGGGAGAGCGTTTTAACACTTTTTTTTATTAAATTCGTACAAAAAGTATTGGATCAATGTAATTCAATTTGGTGCCATTAATCCATTCAAAAATGCTTTATCTTGTAGATAATACTAAATTAGGATTGTGAGAGTTATTATTTCGCACGAGAAAATGTCATTACATACGAAGTGATCTGTTTTCTTTTTAGGTTAAAATAAAATGATTCAACCAAGTGTTTTAATTTATTGATAGTAGAAACTGGTTGAGATTCCGCTGTGTTTAAACTCAGATTAAAGTAAAATGATTCCCTTACCACACTACTTTTTAAAAGATTTCGTAGTTAAATCATGTTTTGGGTATCGCCAGTTAACGTAGAATAAACCAGCATGTGTGAAGTGCATTTTTTGCACCCAAAATTTAAGAACCCGATTACTCGAGCTTTAGCCTGATCGACTTCTTAAGTTGGGTTTTGCTCGACATTTTTTGGGCTAGTCCATAATCGTGGGAACCGTGCGAAGCGTGCGAGTTTGCATTCGTCATGAACTTACGACTACGGGATGTGTGATATCTACAAACTGTCGAAACTCATAAAAATCGGATATACTTAATCAAATAGAGATCAGTAAATAAATATCGTAAAACAATGCGACAGAAACTTCCAAAGATCCAAACTAAATTAATAAATACCCCGAACTCTATTCCCTAGAAACGCGACAACTGAAACAAAACACGATAAACAACTGGGCGAGTCCAATTCAATAGGCCGGGAAAGTTCACTTTATCGACCATTACTGTATTAATACGGTTGTTACAGTAGTTCTTACGGACTGGAGGATAAAAAGACGATAAGCCGCTGATATTAACTAAGTTTTAGTTTATGATTGAGATTTAGGTCGAAGAAATTGTCATGTCAGCTTGCTGGAAGGGGGTGTTGGGGGGAGGGGGGTCACGCCAAATATCACGCAATTTTTTTCTTGTTTCAAAAAAACAAAAAAACTACTATTTTTGGTCCATTTTCATCCAGATGCCTGAGGTCTTAAAAAGCGAAATGAATAATTATGTGGATGGCGCTTTACACTTCATGAGTGTATCCGAACGAAGAAAAATTTCAGTTTTTTTTTAAAGTTACGTCTTCATTATATTTTTTCTTTTTAAAATAACATTTTGAAAAGTCTCACGTGAGATTAGGGGGTGGGGGAGGGGGTTGAATAAAATCTCACGACATCTCACCAAGGGGGGTGGGAGGGTCTGAAAATTGAAAAAAAACACCTCACGTAATTTATGGACGCCCCCTAAGAAGAGTTTAAGAACGTTATCACAATGAGCTTAGTAAAGTTTCCCATTGTAGAGCTATGCGATGTCGCTATGGCATTTACTGGTAATAGGTTCTATGGTGGGTCAGGCATCAATTGGTTTGGTGTGTGCTTTTAGTAAGAGGCGAAGGAAAAGGTCCAGCTGTCTTAACACGGGAGGCGTAGATAGGCGGGATAGCTCGAGATAGACTACACCGGTCACTGTCTAACTAAAGAGACAATAGAAAACGATTTGTAGTTAGGCTCACGCCTGTTACCGTGCTAAGCCTGCACAAATGCTTTAAACAGCAATTGCACTTAGTTGTCCACCGTAAGCTGCATGCATTGACCGCAAAAGTGTAAGATCGCGGTAGTCGGCTGCATTCGGCGAGCGGCAGCTGTCATAGCTTGACTAGGCGACGACCGTCGGCGGACAGCCTAGTGTAAAGATGACGTCCGATGACCGACATAGCTTGTAAGGCTCAACTCACACCGAAAGAGCGGCGAAGGGCAACGAAGCGGAGCGCAGTTTTAGTGTTATAAGAATTTTAACTTTATTTTCATTACTATAATACCTATTATCACATGAGAAACTCTAACAAGGCGCGCGGATACCCGCGGAGCCGCGGGAATTCCGGCGAATTACATTAGCGGAGCCGTGCGCCTGCGCGAAAAGTCGCGGGAAGTACCGGTAATACTCGAGCAGTCGCGAGCGGCCGCTAGTAATATCATACCCCTCGCCCCAAACCCCGCGCGTTCCCTCGAGTTTTGTTGAAAGTGAACTGCGCATAGAACGACCCGTGAATTCATCGCGGGCGGGCTCGAGAAGGCGCGCGGAGTCCCGCGACTTCTCGCGTATTCCAGTGACTTCTCGAGCAGTCGCAGGGATCCTCGCGCCTTCTCTACCAAGCGGGTCGCTGCGCTCCGCTGCCCTTCGCCGCTCTTGGATGTGAGTTGAGCCTGAAGCGACAGGTTAGCAACTTGTCACTACCTTTTATAGCACTTTGATTTATAGGCAAATCAAAAGTCACTTTAAAACTAACGCAAAATAGATATAGTTTCGTCTTTGTAACATTTTGTATGCTCTGCAGCGTCATTTGGGAGTACAGTATTGCCAACACACATTATTATCACCTACTAAACCACAAGAGCTTTCGAACAGCATAATTTAATCGCGATTAAATAATTCGCAGTTTAATTGTCACCCGTCCAAAACCCGCATAAAAGATAAACGGCGTCAAATTACCCGCTGAATATTGAACGCAAAACTAATGCATCAAATATTAGCGTCATAATTGGCAACGATTAATTAATCGTGAACAAATGCAGCCTCTGGGGGCGCTCGGATTAATAAATCAATCGACTGCGTTGCGAATCGAGCGCTCACATCGGTGTTAATCCTTGATAGCGTCGAATTAAGCTTGATTAAGTCGATTAATTCGATCAGTCGCAACAATAACCACATCTTTGAAATGGAACTATCGGGAGATTGGATCATACTTAAAGATACGGATTACTCACGGCTACGTCACGCACAGACAGTGGTAATGAGGCGGCGAGGAGGCGTGTTGTGAACGAAACGCTTATTCCCCGGCGGTGCAATGTGCGCTCTATCTTGCTTACATTACATACATACAAATATTCTCACGACTGTATTCCCAAAAGGGGTAGGCAGAGCACATGAATTCAAAAATACCTACAGTGCCTCGGTTAGCAATTTCAAGATAACCAGATGGTTAAACGTGATATTGCAGTGACAGGTTGCCTATCGCCCACAATACCTACACTAAACTAAACCTTTCTCAGAGTCGACTCTTACGACACCCACGGGAAGAACGGGGGTGGTGCTATTCTAACCCGGCACCACACGGGGGACTAACGAGGCACTCTCTTCCTTAATTTCGAATATTACAAACGATCCGCTTACACTGTCAGTACATTTGGAACTTAAAATCGAGTTATGTATTTTGACGGCCGGATAGCCCAGCGGTTAGAGATGTGAAGACTGTGAAGCTTAAGGTCCCGGGTTCGATTCCCGGTCGGGGCGGATGTTTGTATGATGAATACGAATGTTTGCTTTCGGGTCTTGGATGTTTATCTATATATGGGTGGGTTTATCCGTTGTCTAGTACCCATAACACAGGCATTAAATTGCCTACTTTGGGACTAGGTGATTGGTGTATAAATTGTCCGGCGATATTTATTTATTTATTTATGTATCAGGCCAGTCCATAGTCCTTGATATGGGAGCCGCAGCGGCTGCTGTCAATCGCGCATTGCATGCCACCGCTATGTTCACTCAACTCCTAGATGAGGGGCTGCAGATTAACCCGAAATATGTTGAGCGTAACTTGATTTTAATTAATTTATCCGTATATTTCATTACAACCATGTTTTTTGACATCAGTTCCTAATTGGACTCTGGTTTTTAGCCTTACTAGATACATAAATAATTCACGCCTGTTTGTCAAATGGGGTAGGAAGAGCACACAAAACGTTACACAGACAAAACCAAACTATTTTATCCCACAAAATGCATAGTTCCCACGGGATAGCGAAAAGTGAATTTCACGCAGACGGAGTTGCACGCAAACACTAGTTTAATAAAAATAGGTAGAGTAAGTAAACGATGAACTGCGATACTAATACACGAAGCTTTGTGGTGACAAGTTTACGACACAGATTTGGGAACTTCCAAACTATCTTGTCGCTCCAACTAAATTATAAGCTGTTAATTATGGTAATTCAATTAATTTATTAGGCATCTTGAGGTGAAATTAATTGGAGTCCTAAGTTTGGTTCAACGCCGGGACTTGATTGCGACTGCCTATTTATAAAAACATTTATTTACTGCCGTGTGGTGTCGGGATAGAATAACTCCTCTTCATTTCTTCCGTGGATGTCGTAAGAGGTGACTAAGGGAATAGGTTTAGGTATGTTTTAGGCGACAACTAGCAACCTGTCACTATTTCACCTCTTTCACCTTTGCAAACCTAAAACTATGTTAAAAGTGGCTGCGAAGCATGATATAGTCATTATCATGGTTTTGCCTATGTCACGTTTCGTGTGCTCTGCCTACCTTATCTGGGAATACAGGCGTGATTGTATGTATGTAATGTAATGTTACACTCACGTCTTTATATTGAAATTAGCGCGACATGTTTCGAGTCAACTCGGAACCCATCATCAGGAGCAACACGTTACAACCGCTGCGGTAACCCCGCGCACGTATAATGACAGTGCGCTTTTATTTTCGAGCTAATCTCGATAAAAAGACGTCGTTTACCATCGCGAACCGGGATTGTTGAGCCACTTACCTATCTTTGTAACTTGGTCGTGTAATACTAATCCAATAGCTGACATCTAGTCGGTCACATCGGTCATTGATTACACGTCTAAATTGCGAACAGTGGCAAGTGCCTCAACAATCCCGGTTCGTGACTGTACCTATCTGTTTAATTTCACTAGAATGTAACGTCCACAAAAGTATAAAAATTTTAAAAACATTTTTTTCACACATAAAACGCAGTAGACACAAAATAAAACCGGCTATTAAATGAAAAAAAATAAACAGATACGCTGTGATCGTAAGACGCTTGAGTGAATCGTTCATATCTGCATGTCGCGCGGGTGACGGGACGCGACGCGACGCGGCGTCGCGCGTTACAGATAACGCCGGTTATCAACAGTTGATGAGCCACGGAGTAGCATTCTGTGGAGATGACATTCGAAGGAATGCCTTATACCGCAATATAACCGCATTCCACGCGGGCGAAGCCGCGGGCGGAAAGCTAGTTATGAAAATAAATGCAAATTAGATGCGTTGTATTAAACTTACTGATAGCAAGATTAGCAAAGGCCTCTCCTCTTAACCTCCACAACTCTCGGTCTGGCTTGTTATCAGGCCAGTCCTCCGCGTACGAGTCCAAGTCGTCCCGTTATCTTCTCGGCCTGCCTCGACGTCGCCGGCCGTTCTCCGGCACCCACCAACTGGCTGTGCGTGCGCCTACCTATGTGGGTGCATGTGGCAGACATGTCCCGTCCAGTCCCAGTACAAAGGTTATGTAATACAAAAGATAACAAAATCATAATAGGCATAATCGACACCTCCTACGCAGAAGGTCGTAACGTTCAATTTGTAACTTTTCAGGAGAGCGATTTTAAAACAATTTTGTGTGTTTTGCAAGTTATATGACACTTATTGATTAAATTTTTGGTTCAATCTAGGCGCAGTGGTTTAAGTAACAGAAAAAATATATATTTATTGCAATATAAATTATTATTTCGTTATTATTTAACAAAATTTAAAGTTACGACTTTATTCTTTTTTCTAAAGATCGTATAAGTATGTTACGACTGTTTACGTCACATGAACAGGTTGTAATATAGTCGTAAGTACGAAGTAAAAAGTCGTAACTACGATTTGTACACAATGCATAGAGTCGTAACTTCATAGTTACGACGATTTGCACGGGGTACGGATGTTCGTGGCGTATACCTTTGCCAAGATACGACGTCGTAAGTCTGCTGTCATAAGTCGGACCGCGGCTTAATAGAACGGCGCAAATCGTCGAATGTTGTAGTGCGACGGTTTGCGTGGGACAATTCAAATGATACGACTTTTAGCGACTAGAAAACTCAGTAAATAACAAACATAATTTACATTTTTGTTTCTGGAAGTTGTAGTTTGGATTAAAATAAATACAATAAGCCAAAAATCTCGTTTTTGACAAAAACAGCGTTACGACCATTTGCGTCGGAGGTGTCGAAATATTAAAATTTTTGGCTTCTGTCAGAGTAATCCTGGAATACAGTGATTTTTCTAAAGCAACAGGAGGTGATTTTTCTAGTTGGTAACCAAATTGTTCGAGCGTTCATCTTTAAATTGGCGGGCAGTCGACAACCCAGAGCCTACGACGCATAGGGCCCAATAGAAAAATAATGAACTTTTAGCCAATTTTAACACGCTAAAAAAAATAACGATTCCAGAAGCGGCACGTCATGTTACGCAGTCTCCCCGATACACCCGTCACATTTTATTTGAACAAAAGACAAACAAGTCTGATGTCAGGCAAACATTTCCATCTCCGCCCGCTTCCACTCGGCGGCTTCCGCAATCGCTATGCGGATGCGGGCGTCACTCGCCGACACTTGTTTATTCTGCGATTTCATACAGGTGACCTAGATACGCGGCGAAGAAACGAGGGTGTTATGATGTCTGTATCCCCCACAGATTTATATCGAAATAGATACCGCGAGTTCCTGCATTTGTATGAAAACTGAGCGTGCCACTTTTTCTCAACCTGTTGTAACGTCACATACCTATTATGAGCGCTTTGGTGATGGGGATTGACAGTCCGAGTGGAACCGATTCAAAGGTGACGCCGTCTTATTCAAGTTATCCTGTCTCTGGCCAGTTAAACCTAATATAAGTGGTAGAAAACTAAATGCAATCGCGTCAAAGGAAGATCATTGCTCCTCCTTTTTGGCACGCGAAGTACACTTGTCTTGAGTCATCTATTTCGGTATAAGTCTGTGGTATTCCCGAATGGGGTGAGCAGAGTATATGGAACATTGCATAGGCAGACTCATGGGTATTTCATATATCGTGGCCACTTTTGGGGCTTATTTTTAGGGTTAGAGTTAGATGAACTAAATGATAGAGAGAGATAAGATACTTACTATTTGCAGTAGCATTGCATGGTCAAACCCAAGGCTATTCAAAGAATCGTGGCTACTTTTGGTTTACTTTTAAGTTTTGAGTAAGTTAAAAGAGATAAAAGAGAGATAAGATACCTATTTGCAATAACTTTGTATTGCTCGTCAAAGGCAATCTTTGTTAAGTTTATTGTAACAGCATTCAATAGCGTCAAGAATCAAGTCGTTTTACACTTTTATATTTCTTAATTGAAAACCCAAAAATTATGCTAAAAGTAACAAAACGTGAAACAGCCATAATTTTTAGTACATACATACATACATATTCTTACGCCTGTATTCCCGTGAGGGGTAGGCAGAGCACATGAATTCAAAAATCCAGTGCCACGTTTAGCAAATTCAGGGTAACCAGATG
>BHDV01028043.1:115116-139405 GCA_005406045.1 Adoxophyes honmai
TATTTAATTCGAAAAAAATTTTATCACTTTGTTGAGCTTATAAATAGATAAATTAAAGGCAATAATAGGCTGTAATGTCACAACAGGTTTCTCCTGTGGACATAAAGTTCTTGAATTCTAACCTAATCTTTGAATTTGAATTGAATGGGCTAGTAGCTAAATAGGAGTACTACATTAATTTTCTCTTTTCTGGTAAAAGTGACGCGAACAAACAATTTGTGTACAACTCTGACAACGTTTTACGATTCAACTATATTTTTAATACAACTTCTATATTTTCTGAACGTTAACCAAAGTTTAAGCTATCATTATTAAACTATTCGAACTACTGAGGTTATTAGATCAAGTCCAAGCAAAATGAAAACCCCTTCCCAGAATCTTTGGCCAGAGTTATCCGCTCCGTCTGACCGCTAGTTAAAAGTTACCGACCATGCGCCGGAGTTGCACATAGTTCGCGAACCGCACACGCTAATGCCGGAGAAACTAATAAAGCTAGCTATACTATTAATACAGGGTGCTTGGTGCATCGTGTGCCAAAGGAATTTGGTGAGTAGAAGGGGTCATTTCCTATACAGGATGGCCGGTAATTGACCGTAAATATTTTAAATAGTGGTCGGGTATACGCGTAAAAAAATCCCTGTAAAATATTTTTCGAAACTTTTATTATTGATATTGATCTTGTGGGAGGCAAATGTTTCATCGCTTTTTAGATACGTACGCAAGTCTCGTTAGTTGGAGCGTACGCACTGCAATCGTTCGACATTGCGATGCTAAGCGGTTGACTTACAGCTCGTTCCCACCGCGTCGGGCGCCCGCACGATTTTTAATCGGGTCTCGGCGCCTCTGTTCACACTGGCCGGCTGTCAGCCCGATTTTTAATCGGTGTCGAGGCCTCTATTCACACCAGTCGGCTGCCGGCCACGACAATTTGAATGCGCGAATGTGACGCGCGGGAAGTACAGGAGGTGAGGCGCGAGCGGGGTCGGCCCGACATCCGATTTGATGTGAACAGCGCGCCCGGTACGATTTTTTATCGGCGTGCAGGCTCGCTGAACGCCCGACATTTTAATGTCGGATCCGATTGTCGAGCGTGTGTGAACAGCTCCATATAAAATGTACTGCGTCTACGACACCCGATTAAAAATCGGGCCGACGCCCGACGCGGTGGGAACGGTCTCTTAGAGCCGAGTACAAGAGACTGGGCAATATTTTCAGTTCACGGATTTTTTTTTTCCGGTGAAAAACTTCACAGGGGTTTTCAGGCGCATCTACCCGACTACAGGTTAAAATATTTATGGTCACATTCTGGCCACCATATTCTACCTAGATAAACAAGATTTTTTAAGGATCGAAATATGCTCGATTATAGCCGGCCTGCTGTAAACCGGAAACAATACAGCCCTTGATCAAAAACGACAGAGTCTCCATTAACTTTGCGAATAGAACCGTAGTTCGACATAGTTCCAAGGGCGGAGTGCGTATTTGTTAAAACGAGTCAACAACCCAACGAACTCGGCGCAAACATGATACACAGACAAGCACAGCGGCGACACTTGCAAAGTAACCGCTCTGAATAATCACATTAGTAATTTTATTGTAGAAATCACAGACCCAATATACATCATGCATGTATGCCAAATAGGGTAGGAAGAGCATACAAAACGTAAAGGTGTCAATATCAGATTTCGTCCCAAATTTTCTAATTTCTTTGGCGCAATTTTTTTTTTCAATATTTGCATTAAATGAAAATGACATACCTTGTAAACGACTGAATTTCAGCACAATAACATAGTTATATAAGAAATTCAGTCGTTTACAAGGTAATTATGTATGTCATTTAATTTATTGCAAATATTGGAAAAAAAATTGCGCTATAGACATAAGAAAATTTGGGACGAAATCTGATATTGACCCAAAGAAAAAGCCACTGCTATTTCACACTTGTATCCAAATTTAGCTGACCTGACCTGAAATTGTGCTATGTAACGTGTAATAGTCATAGTTTTGTCTGTAATAATATCATCATGTTTTGTGTGCTTTGAATATTATTATCATGAGTGCTGTACATATTATACTTCAAAACACTTAAAAAAATATATTACATACCTACATAATATGACGTTTGCTAAATAAAGTTAGAACAGCAGCATACGACGTTAGGATCGACCAATAGCATGGATAGCTATTCGTAATTCCAGCAGTTACAAAATATCCTGTCTGTTATTTTTAATCTGTCAACGAGGGTACTGCATCCTGCTTATTTCCAATCACAAACAAACATTTCCGATCCCGCCTTTCATTTTACATTCCATACATCGCGATATTATTCTAGCTGTGCAAACTTAGTGCGGCTCTTATTCAAACTCTATTCTGCGGCAAATGAATTATAAATACGTTGCTAAACTTTTTAAATATCCGAGGTTGGGTAGTAAAAAAAATGTCCTTACCCTGTCAAATCTGACGTAAAGTTTGTTTACTTTTAGTTAAGTACCTAAACCGACAGAGTATATTTAACTAAAAGCCGTAACTTAATTATCAGTTAAATACATGACTCTGTTTCAAATTTGATACACTTTCCGAGCTCTGCTTACTTAATTACTACTCAAAACTACTTTATTAGTGGAACACATAGTTTTAAAGTCATCGATGAGTTCAACGTCTAGCTGTCGAGTTTTCCGTATAATATGACAGTTAATTTTCCGTATAATATGACAGTTAATTTTCTGTATAATATGACAGTTAATTTTGATACTCCGACGCTACGAGTTTAGTTTGTTTTGAAGCTGGCCTTGAGAATCACCACTGAAAGTGGCTTGACTTTTTTTGCTCCGAAAAACATGGACTGTGAATCCCAAGTGACATAATGTGTAAAAAAAATTGCATAATTTATTTTCTTAAATATTTTTTCTTTTCAGGCCTAACAACACAATAATGATAGTACATGAATCATCCAATGGCGGCCATTCAGGCCTGCGCCGGAGTCAGTAAAGCGTTTTTAATTGCGATCCGTTTTATTCAGGAAATACATTTGTATGACAAGCGCTGTTAAGCGCGCTTTGAAGGCCCGGTAGCACCGGGCAGTTAGCGCTCCATTAAACTTACCGTGGTTAGTTAAAATTACAATACAACAAACATTATAAATAGGTTTTATGAGTAGTGTAGTGATAGAGTACACTCACCAGCACCAATACGGCTGCATAAATATCTGATACGACTCTATTACTAGGGGCAGTAGGACGTGTCAGATAATTTTGTACGCTCTACTGTAGCAAATATTATGCTGTTGACTGTACCAGCCGGTCGTGTCTCAAAACAGTACTGTTGTTTCCACTGTAATATAGAATTTCAGTCACCTGTCATTTTATACAAGAGCAACGAAACATGAAAAAGTAATTTTGATACTTACGGAGCTAAAATTCATGCATCGTTGGGATCATAAAAGTCCTTATAAATTTAACATTCTTAATAACGTTCTCAGAGAGCTCCGTTCGCCGTAAACCAAGCTTTTAAATTGAAATAAGATATTATTTTATACGTCATTTTCCTTCGTCAAATCTTCGTCATTACCATAAATAGGTGTCGGTGCGATCCTAAATGACGTCACGAGCCGATCGCCGAGTGCTCGTAAAAAATAGTCGTAAAAATATATTCCTGTCATAAAAAATATTGTAAAGAGTATTATACGAAGTTAGGTGGATAGGTGTTAAGTGTCGCGAAGTTGCGCCGGCTGAGTTAGTAATATCGGGCTTCGGGGAACTCCGGCCCTGTTCGTAATAGTGTTCGGAAGAAAAGTAATAAATGTATTAGCGGAGGTGGTGTTTTGTTTTCAAGTTTGGGGTTAGTCAAGGTCAAGGATTTGTGTTATAATCTACAGATACACTATTTATACTGGATTGTCTAACTAGAATAATTTTTTTTCATTTTTTGAATTGAATTGGTATTATGTATAAGTAACCATGGTACTATTGCCGTGTGGTGTCGAGATAGAATAACACCTCTCCATTTCTCCCGTGGATATCGTAGGAGGCGACTAAGGATATATGTTTAAATATGCTTTAGACGACAGGCTCACTATTGTACCTCTTAACTTAAAACCTAAAAACTTGCTAGAAGTGGCTACGAAGCGTGAAATAGTCATGGTTTTCTCTGAGTCACGTTTCTTGTGCTCTGCCTACCCTATTAGGGAATACAGTCGTGATTTCACGTATGTATGTATGTGATTATCTCAAGTAAACAAAAAAAAGGAAAATAGTTTTTAACTGTCGTTTAACCCGTGTCATGCGACCGGCCCGCGTTCTTACAGATGAATTTTAATGCCGTCGCACTAATGGCTCCTTCACGACAGACGGACGCGGCGGCAGTAGCACTGTTAACTATCTTTATAGGAATAGGCGTTTCTAACATTCGCGAGAAGAGTCGCGCGCGATATAGTTAAGAATATTATATACCTGTCACTGTCTAGAACAGTCAGTAAAATTGTACTATGTACCATCGCCAACCGGGATTGTTGAGCCACTTACCGATGTTTGTAACTTGGTCGTGCAATACTTCCAATAGCTAACATCTGTCGGTCACATCGGTCATTGATTACACGTCTAAATTGCGAACAGTGGCAAGTGGCTCCACAATCCCGGTTCTCGACTGTACATCATGCATGTCTGTATACCCAAATGGGGAAGTCAGAGCACACACATCGCTACATAGACGAAACCAAGACTAATTTATGTTTCGTGGCTTCGTTTAGCATATTTTTAGCTTTTAAGTTAGCGGATATAGTAGTGGCAAATTGCTAGCCTGTCGGCTGAAATATACCTTAAAATAGATTTATTAATTTTAATTTCCTTAGTCGCCTTATCCGAAATCTCTCAACACAAAATTAAAAAAATATGCTAGCAGTGGCTACCGAAACGTTAAAGTCAAACGTTTCGGTAGCCACTTAAAATTCCATGGCACTGAAATTTCAGTTAAAAAATGTTTTTTTTTCCTTCTTCCTTTCTTTCTTTCAATCTTTATTTATAAATAGTCATGGTTTTGACTATGTAGTGTTTCGTGTGATCTGCTTTCCCCTTTTAAAAACCAGTAATGTATGTATGAGCAAAACTAACCCCACTCATCCGCAACTACCAAAAACCATCAAAACTCCGTAAGTTCACCACAAAGTATTTAATTAAACCAATTAATAGCATCGGAGATAACCGCGTAATTAATAGTTCCCCCCTGTTATGAGATTACGCTTTTCATTACGGTAAGAAAATTAAACAGAGCAGCGAAGGCGCGAGCACACCGGCGATATTGCGTTTACGGCGTTATTGGCGGCGATGTGAAACTGCCTTATTACCTGTCAATGTCCCGCTGTGTTGAATTTTTGAAAACTGCGGTGTTACGATATTTTGGGTTGGTTTGTTACACTTAGAATTTTTTTTTAGGTTATCAGTAATATAAAAGAGGTTATAATAGTGTCAGATTATAATCATAAGTCTTTTTCCTAAATCAAGCATAACCTATTAGGGGCATCGCAGACGACAGACTTTATGTTCGATCGAGTCTGCGGCGCACAAAAAGTCTGCGTGGATTGTATGCAATGCGCGTCGGACTTTTTGCGCGTCATGGGTGTTACTGCATATGATTCCATAGGTTCTATTTTCACAGACTAAAAAGTCCGTCGCGGATAGTCTGTCGTCTACGCAGGGCCTTATTACATCCATAGCCACCTTCTGCGATGTCCACAATATTGTCTAGAAATATTTGCCACGGTAGATTAGTTTGTGAAAAATACTAACAGATATCAGAAAATTACAGGTACCATCGCGAACAGGGATTGTTGAGCCACTTACCTATGTTTGTAACTTGGTCGTGTTATACTAATCCATAGCTGACACATCTAGTCGGTCACAGCGGTCATTGATTACACGACTAAATTGCAAACAGTGGCTAGTGGCTCAACAATCCCGGTTCATGACTGTACTGTCCCTTTCATTTAAGGTGGCCCAATTTGATTCTGGGCACTGAAGTATATCTTTTAGCTATCTTTACCCAACTTTAGTGGACGCGTAGCCTTACCGCCGCCATTTTGTTTGTCTCGCTAAACGCTCGGCTGTCGTGTCACATCGCGCTCTTGCGATGGCCCATTAGCACGTTGGCTGGTTGGATCCAACATTGGCCGTGTGACGAGTGAGGCGAAATAGTGGCGATTGTTCGATCAAATGTTGGTGGTGCTTGAACTTTAACGGATCCAAAATGTGATTAAGTATTTAGTTTGTTTTTACGAATAATTCATAGTTAGTAGAAAAATTATAAAGATTATGAACTTACGACCTCGGTAATGCGTGCTCCTCTTAACTCATTTCATCAGACCTTTTGTGTGGTGCCTATGGGTTGAGGATAACACTTCTCCATTTATCATATCGATTAAGGAAACGGGTCAATGTATGCTTTAGGCGACAGACAAGCAACACAGGTGGCTAGTGAAATCACTATTGTACCTCTTTCATCTTTTTATACATACATACATACATACATATTCTCACGCCTGTATTCCCATGAGGGGTTTATTAAGCCTAAAATTATGCTAAAAGTGTTTAGGAAACGTCAAGTTGTCATAGTTTCGTGTGCATGACTAGTTCATTTGAGAACGCAGGCGTGATTGACTGTATGTTATCATCAGACCTATCTCAATCGCACTTTCCTCAGATATGAACAAAATTAATCAGTAAGTAGACTAGGTTTTCCCAACATTTATTTGACCAAACGTTGGCCGACTTGGCCAACGTTGTCGAGTGAGACAGTGATTGATAGAGACGCGACGACGTCGCGAGAGCATCGCTGACGAGCTACCGTACTTTAAGACCAACTCGGCTACCAACAAATTGTAGGACCTTATTCTCTTAGCTGACAAAAATAGTCGCTGCTGCAGTGCTGTGATATCAAATTAGTTACCACCGTAGCAGGGTGGCCGACTCTACAGTTTTTAGTTATTCCATGATTATAACATGTAAATTTTCACACTTCGATGTTGCGGCAGGCTTGAATCCGATATAAAATCTTAAGAATCGCATCCTAGGAGTCGTGTTATTCTATCCTAAAGCTTACTTAGTGCTGATGATTTTGTCAGAACAAGTGGCAAACTGTAGAAAGTTAGAATCAGAAATTTGTATGCTTAGACTGCAATCTTGAGCATTGGGCTTTTTCTCATTTGTTTTAGGTGTCTATATCGGATGGCATACAATTATTAGTCCTAGCGTTGTATGGCATAACGTTTTTTCTCTTAACAAAGTAT
Source organism: Adoxophyes honmai (assembly GCA_005406045.1). NCBI lineage: Eukaryota > Metazoa > Arthropoda > Insecta > Lepidoptera > Tortricidae > Adoxophyes > Adoxophyes honmai. The sequence goes on from BHDV01028043.1 coordinate 122,393, forward strand.
GGCATAGGTAGGGTCAGCGTCAAAAGTAAGTGATAATTTAAGTATAGAATTTGACGTAACTCAGTACTAAAATTATCAGTTACTTTTGACGCTGACTTTACACTTTGTTCCCCATTTTTTTTGACTGTCCGAAATTGTTGACCTGTTAATAAAAATCAAATCATCATTAAATTTCGGGTTTTTGCATCTCTAAGGATCTCTTGAACATTAAACTACCGTGAGACTCACCCATCTTGAAAAATATACGGATAACTCACGTTAACGATGCATAAGATGCGTTATTTGATTTAAAAACGTGAGTTATCCATATATTTTTCAAGATAAGGATCTCTCAAAGAACTTGCAAACTTAAAACATCCTCATCCATACATCCTCGATTATTTATCGCAGGAGCCAACCATTTGGCCCGGCGCTGTCGCCGCGACACACCGGCATAAATCAGCGTAGGTTTTGTCGCTCTTTTGTGACGACAAAACGACCTTACCGCTCCAACATAACGTCCATAATGGCGATCTTCCTATGTCGTTGGAGGGAAATATTGTAACAGATTACCGAGTAATTTCCTCTTAGCACGCGTTTTGTATTCTATTTTTGGGGGCCGATTGTAACGGTTCGTTTTTTTGCCGGTAGGTTTAATAGGTCAGGAGTTAACATAAACATCGCGTTTGTATTCCCTGATGAGGTAGGCATAATACACAAAACTTTACATAGTCAAAACTTTTTGTAACTACTTTTAACATAACCGTAGGTTTAAACAAAGAAGAAATAAACGAAGTATGTCCATAGAAACTGCTTGCTAGCCTGTCCCCTAAAACATACTTAAACCCATTTGGATGATTTAAACCAATGCTAATAAGAAAACTAAAAGACCTAAAAACAGTAACCATATATTTGAAGACTATCTTGTCTGATCTAAATAACTATGTTGTGGTGTATCTTACTGCAAGAGATACTCAGACAACGAAGAGTTTTCCCCCACAAGGGAATTTTACGAGCGAAATATTGTAGAGAGTAAAACTTAAAAAAAATAGAGGATAGCAGGACGGCGTAATCAAGATCGATTTGCCATTTTGCGGAAGCTATCTACGAAACAAATAAACCAACAAAAATTTCATTTTCGAACCTTCATTATCGTTCATTCTAGAATATGTGCACCAAATTTCAAGTCCATCAGACCAACCGTTGAAGAGTTCCCTCCATCGGAGACGGTCCCGGCATGCCACCAGAAGTCTACTGCCAAATTATTGCATTGTCATCCGATTTACACAAAATTTACATGATGTCGTAAGACGCGACTAAGGAAATAAGCTAACGTATATTTTAGGCGACAGGCTAGCAGCCTGTCACTGCTATACCTTTTTTTTTATTTTTTTTTATTTAGCTTGTAGGGTGTCCCACAGCTGGGCAAAAGCCTCCCCTTTTTTTTTCCACTCCTCTTTGTGTTTTGACAGATCTCGCCAGTCAGATCTGAAACGCTCCAAATCATCCCGCCATCTCCTCTTTGGTCTACCTCTGCTCCGGTGCCCGTCGTTATACCTGCCAACTCAAAATCTAAAAAATGTGCTAGAACTGGCCACGAAACGTTTTAGTCTGTGTAGCGTTTTGTGTCCTCAGCTTACCACATCCGGGAATACAGGCGTTATTTTACAAAATTTCAGCTCAATTGAAAACCGGGAAATGAATCAAATTCAACTTGCAAGATTTGATTACGGATAAGTAAAAGTAAATAAAAGCTTGTTATGATTTATTCAAGTGCACTTCAGAAACCTCCCTAAACACAGTAAAACATTAAAAATAAAAGCAATGAAAGAAAAATGGCGTTCATTAATATCGCGCTGGTAATCTAGACCGTCGTATTGACGCCCGCTGTAAGCCGCTCAGTCATGGAGGAGAAAGTTCGGGAGGTTCCATCTTATAATTATGTTTCATTCATTCACTCATCATTTATTCTCACTTCTTAAGGGCCGGAAAATTCAAGTGAGAGGGAGCGGACACTGAAGCTGTTTCTTTCTATCTGTCTATTAGGGCTATAGTGGAATTGTAGCGAAAGTCATATTCTAGGCGTTTATGTCATGCGTGCCTATAATTAATTTGATTTAAGTTTTAGACACATTGTATATTATTATAAGGCGTAGGTTTGTGATTAAAATCTGATTATAACCGACTAAAAATGGTTTAATTCTCACCCGATGACTATGGCTAACCTCCAATCAAGTGACCTATAATTGTCGGTAGAGAGAGCAATTAAAAAAACGTAGGGTAACAAGGAAAGAGAAAGGCATTTTGCATGGATTTGAGCAGGTGGAGAGAATAGAATAAACTTCACAAAGGTGTGTAAGTAAACTAGAGAAGTTTGTTAAGGTAAGTCTGGCGAAGACGCCGTTACGAAGACGTTTTTAAAAGCCTTGAAAGTATACTTTGTTTTTCGAAACTTGCATTTTTAGTCTAAAAATAAAATAACGTTGCTGCGATGCTGATATCAAAGAAGCGTACCACGCGTTGTCATAAGTCATAACAATCCGTCTACTCCAATCCCACATACTCTATGTACTCATCGCCCGGCGCGGTTAATCGCCTGTTATTAAATATCGCGCGATATCGCGGGATTCCCGCGGGGCGGCCCAGTATCGGGATAAATCAAGATAATGAAACGGCCGAATAAAAAATGTACATTTGCGCTGCGTCGGCGTTGAATTGATCGTCTCGTTCCTTTTGGTTCGACGACCTGTTTTTTTTTAAAGCTTATAAAGCATCCTACTGCCGGGCAAAAGCGTCCCCTTTTTCTTTCTGGTTTCTGTTTTTGGCTAAATCGCGCCAGTTAGACCTGAAACGCTCCAAGTCATTCTGCCATCTCCTCTTAGGTTTACTCCGGTTTGATTTTTGTATATCATGAGACACTTTACTTGAAATAATTAGGTTAGAGTAGTATAATGAGTGATTAGAGAGAAATGTGGTGTAAAAAGTGATACTGTAACCAGCAGGGCTATTAATGTCTAACACACTAAAAATCTACATCGGTTTCACGGAGGAAAGCCATTTAAGAAGTGCTTTCGTGTAAAAAACTATATGTATAACGATTGTGAGAGCATTTTAAGAACTTACGCCAAATCATTTTTTAATAACTCATTCGTTTCATTTAGTTTAAATATCCAAAATTCAAATATTAGTATAGGCTTCGGTTGCAATGACATTACGTTATACTACATGTTTCTATTTCAAAACGAGATTAGGTTTCAGCTGTCAAATTGAAACCAATGTCGATTTTTAGTGCGTTAGACAATAGCCCTGCAGGATTGGAACAGGAATGTCGCGTTGGTTTCCGCGCGAGGAGGAAATGGATGAAACAACTATTTTAGTAAGCGCTATAATCTCCGCAAGCAAATATTTTAATAATAATATGCTTTGTAATCTCCACAAAGCACTCTTCAAGTATCTAAAATGTTTAAACAGCTGACACCTCGCAGCAAACCCTCCATTAAATAAGGCATAAATTCGGTGCACCTCGGTCCCGCTTAATAAACTTGTAATAGGACCATTTATATTTTACTACCTAATCTTGGAACCCCAGTACCGTCAACATCAGATACAGAGACATCAGTGTCACAAGATTATGTTTATGATTAAACCATAGTAGTTAGTTTTTGTTCTCTACTGTTTCTTGTTTAATTTTTAATCCTAGATTAATATTTTGTTCATAATCGAATAAAGAGGATACTCTTACGTTTATTATCGAGATTAGCTCAACATGTTTCGGGTCAAATATGTAGCGGGAGCATAATATATAGCCATAGCGGCTGCTGACACAACTGACACTGGCTCCCAAAAACTACCCACATTTTTGCTATCACTTTGACTATTATTAATTAACTATTACTCGTACTGCGTCTATGGTTGGTATGAAATTGACTGCTTGAGTTACTTTATGAAGTAAGTCAATTTTTATACATACATCCATCGCTCGTGTATTTAAACACAGTCATTTTAAACGTTAGTACGTAAACAAATCCAAATTAAATAATACATACATACATAATTCTCACGCCTGTATTCCCAAGAGGGGTAGGCAGAGCACATGAATTCAAAAATCCAGTGCCACGTTTAGCAATTTCAGGGTAAACAAATGGTTAAACGTGATATTGCAGTGACAGGTCGCTAGCCCATCGCCCATAATACACTTACCTACCCATTCCCAGAGTCGACTCTTACGACACCCACGGGAAGAAAGGGGGAGGTGCTATTCTAACCCTTATTGTTCTATTTATCATTTATATTACTATGTGTATGTATGCATGTAAGTTCTTTAGAATCATAGATTACCTATACGCATTGCGTGTTCGATGTATCATTTAAACACACTAAAAATACACAGCAGAATGTATTGCTGACGAAACGCACAAATCATTCGGATCTCATTCCGCCACAGACTCGTGAATACTCATTACGGTGCCGCAGGTGCGCTACAGGATGAACATTTAATTTTACATCGGAGACTGGGATTAAAACGCATCATTTTAACTATTATGTCACCTGCGATTTTATTTGATCGCATTTTTTTAGACTCAACACATTCATAAATTCATAATACCATGACATTAGTAGAAATTTGTTAAGACAAGGATAGCCAAGGGTCCTTCCACAGTTAAGGCACTCGTAAAGGCTTCAAAATGGTCCTATAACCCGTGCAAAATAATAACCTAACCGACAAAAAACTTATTTACGATTCAAGCTTTTTGCCAGTGGCATCTATTAGCAAATTTGAATAATTAAGAACTATCAAAAAAAAGCCGTGATAGCCCAGCTGTTCGACCTGTGGCCTCTCAAGCAGAGGGTCGTGGGTTCAAACCCCGGGCTCGCACCTCTGAATTTTTCGGAATTTATGTGCGATATCGAATTTGATATTTATCACGAGCTTATCGGTGAAGGAAAACATCGTGAGGAAACCTACACACAGCAATGAAGTAATTCAACGCTGTGTGTAAAGTTCCCAATCCGCACTGGGCCCGCGTGGGAACTATAGCCCAAGCCCTCTTATACTGAGAGGAGGCCTGTGCGCTGCAGTGGGACGTATATAGGCTGATGATGATGATGATGATTTTAACTATTGTCACCTGCGAATTTATTTGATCGCATTTTAGTAGAAATTAGTTAAGAAAAGGATAGCCAACGGTCCCTCCACAGTTAAGGCACTCTTAATGGCTTCAAAACGGTCCTATAATCGGTGCAAAATAATAAAATAACCGACAAAAAAAACTTATTTTCCATTTAAGCTTTTTGCCAGTGACATCTATTGACAAATTTGAATAATTAGGAATTATCATAATTTTATCGTGTGGTGCCGGATTAGAATAGCACCTCCCCCTTTCTTCCCTTGGGTGTCGTAAGAGTCGACTCCGGGAAAGGGTTAGTGTATAGTACTTAAATACTTAAATATCATTGGACAATTTTTTACACCAATCACCTAGTCCCAAAGTAGGCAATTTAATGCCTGTGTTATGGGTACTAGACAACGGATAAACTAACTTATATATAGATAAACATCCAAGACTCGAAAGCAAACATTCGTATTCAACATACAAACATCTGCCCCGACCGGGGATCGAACCCGGGACCTTAAGCTTCACAGTCAGGTTCTCTAACCGCTGGGCTATCCGGCCGTCAAAATATAGTGGGCGATGGGCTAGCCACCTGTCACTACAATATCACGTTTTACCATCTGGTTACCCTGAATTTGCTAAACGTAGCACTGGATTTTTGAATTCATGTGCCCTGCCTACCTCTCATGGGAATACAGGCGTGAAAATATGTATGTGTATGTATGTATGTATCATAATTACAATGTTACTATCTCCATAACAACATCTTTGAAATCGCATCACCAATTGAAGCGAGAAAAGGTAACAGACTGGTAGATTAAGTTTAACGCTTACAATGTTAGTCAGTTAGCCAAGAAAAGCGTAACTAACACTCCTAGCTAGCAGCTGCATTCCCTGAAAACGTAACAAATCATCCCCATTTAATGCATCTCTTGACGGTTGTAACAAATCATTCATACCTCATCCCGTCTCATTACAATGCCTCAGGTGCTCGCGACGAATCAATCTTCGAAGACTGAGATTAAAATGCATTGTTGTTTCAGATTCACGATTTTACAATGGAACTTGGGGTTCTGCTGATGGATTGGAATTTGCCAGAAAACGGAGAAAGTTGAAGAAGCTTGATTGTTTCTTTGGTGCGACACGTTTTGTTCTTGTTGAAGTGAGACGGGATTTGAATTGTACAGTGCTTCCTAAAAATGCAGGATGTGCACGTAAATTATTGTGAGAATCTGTTTGAAGAACATTAAAAAAAAAACATTACTTATGACTTTTTTTCGACATACCTACGGTAATTTTGTGTATACTTGCTTCATTGAGGATAGAACCTATAGAGAAACAATGTTCGCAACCCCGGTCCGCAAATAGTTTGTTGATTTCAATATACTAACGTGTACTGTCTCTGTCACAGAAACAGTACATAGCCAACAACAGATCTGCGTGCAACTCCTCAAGTTATTCGATATAAATTAATATACTTGCGTAATTACGTACTGTTCTATTCGGTGGTGGGGTAAAAACAGCAAAAGTTCCAATTTGAAAACAGACGATGTTAAATTTCATCGGTAATTAACAGTAAACATGCATCTTTCAATTTATATTCATTTTAGCGCAGCTCAAGTTAACTGGTCATTCAAAATGACACATAATTGTGCATCTCACTTTCACCTAGGTGTCATCCCATTACTTCATCTCATTCTGTCAATACTAGAGTTGTGCTGTAATAATCAAATGATGTATCGATATTTATATGTAAGTATTACATATTTTACGGTGCCGAATTAAATAAAGCCAAGGATACATTAGGCGACAAATGTTGCACGATATTTGTTGCGCGACATGTCGAGCGATGTAGCGCGACATCGCCGGACATCGCACGACATGTCGCACAACAAATGTCGTGCAACATTTGTCGCCTAATGCATCTTTGGCTTAAATATTCTTTGAAGTACCTACATCAATTAAAATACATATTCTTGATCGAAAGGTATGGGTTGTATTGTATGGTAATAAATTAAAACTAGTTAATAATGGTGCCAGTAAGTAATGAGCAGTGACATTATTTGACTAAATCTAAATCTGAAATTCGTATTGAAAGAAGAATACATTTAAAAATAACCCCAATAGGGATGATGACAGGGTTAAAAATATAAATATCATTCTAATTAGTCCGTAAGTTAGATTATGGAAAATAATTAGACAAATATTTGTGTCATACTTTCTCTCGGGGACATAGTGTCGTACTGAACTGAAACTTACACCAAAAAAAATTACGATAAATGTACGAAATTGTACGTTAGTTTAAAAAAAATTACTACACTCACTTACGAGAAAACAACAATCAATCTGTCCCCGCTAGGAAGCAGAAAGTATGATTGATTATTGTTTTCTTGTATGTAAGTGCGTTTAGTACATTTTTTTAAACTAGCGCACAATTTCGTACATTTCTCGTACATTTTTTTGGTTCGAGTTTGAATTCAGTACGACATCATCTCGCCGTTACCCCACCAGAAAGCATCCTTCCTGTTACTGTTGCTTCATCTAGATTCATTAATCTCCTCATGCATGCTCGTCGGTTTCGTAAAAATAGACTAATTGTCGATATCGATATTATCGATACATTTGTAGACTTGCCCAACACTAGTGTGAAGCGCGATCTTGGGCCGGCCAATAAGAGCACAGCGAGATCTTCAATTGTTTTGCGGAATAATTTCCGAACAACCAAGATGACATTAGTACTCTATAGGTTCTATCCTCAATGACTTGCTTAGAACATTGAATAGAAAAAAATCTGAATATTTGAACAAAATTCTCATGGCGGAAATTTTTATTTTGAGTACCTATTAGGATTTTATGTTATATCTCAAAAACTAAAACTACTAGGTACCTAAAAACATAGTCTTATTATTATTCATTTCTATTATATAAAATTAATTCGGATTTATCAATCTATCTTCAAGAAAAAATAAGCATTTGTTTATTTATTTGTAAAACTGTGGCATTGGCATTCCATAAAATTTCACTGATGCCATAATAGTTATTTTTAATACCTCACTAACAAGCAGACTGAAATAAGACTGAGTTATTTTCGCAGTTAAAATAGCAGAGCGAATTATTAGGAATTATATCACGCCAACTATAAGTAAGATTTGAATCTGAGGTTTGAACTGAACATGAAGTTAGCAACGTCACGCCAAAATGAACAGTTGAATTTGGATTAGGCACGCTTCACATCACTTCCGAGACTGTCAGACTTCGGAATCAAACGCCCAAAGACTCTAAAGCAGACATTCAAAGAGAAATCCGATCGCGTTCACCACGTCCAAGAAATAAACGTCAAATCGTCTCCTTAGAGTAGTCATAGAACAGAGAGGTACAGTAATTAATCTCTTTATAAAAAATGCGCTCGAGCAACGCACACTAAACACCGCTTACAGATGGGATATTTCGCAATAGTTGGGACCAGTACGTCTAGTGTTGTTCAAAACGATTATGCAGTCGATAACGATTTCGTTTGCGAGTTAACGCGAAATTGTATGGAGATGTCGACCGCGGCAGTTGTGCAAACGTCCCGCTGGCGGTGCTGTCTCATTTTCCATACAATTGCGATAACGCGCGAAGACGCGCGCCTATGAATGATTCTCCAACTCTTTTAATTTGTCCCATGTCGAAATCGTCGCAAGATATTAACGTTGTGATTTAAGTAACAACTACATTAAAGTAAAAAAAAAACTTAAAATTAATTACATAACTAGACACAAGTGCTACTACTACCACTATATTTTGTACGTGCATTCGTCATAATTGACATCCCTAGGGCGTTCGTAGGTATGAATATTAAAGTACACGTACTTGATTATCTTCTGTACTTCTCTATTTTGTGGAAAACCGTGCCCGGTTTAAAATGCGCGGCAAAGCACGATCACGAGCCAACATTCGAGCCATCTCGAGCCCGACTCGGCTCGAGCCAGCGACTCGAGCCAAATGAGTCCATTACTATCGACTATCGATGGTAATGAGATAATGATCGGTGTCGAGCCTTTGATCGGAGGCTGTGAGATGCCTTGTGCGAGTATTTGCATTTTTATGTCTTAAGAGAGTTGCTGTGTGGTGTCGGGTTTAGAAAAACCTGTATTTTTTCCGTGGATGACGTGAAGCGACTAAGGAAATAGGATAAGGTATGTCCTAGGCGACTGACTAGTAATGTATTACTGTTATAGGTACCTCTAAACGAAAAAAAAACTGATAGCAGCGTTTACGAAATGTGGTCATGGTGTTGACTGGAAATATCATTTGGGTATTCAAGCATGATGTATGTATGTTTTTTTAGATCTGAAATACCAATACATATATCCCTGGTCAAAGTTATTGAAAATAAAACTAGCACTTTTTGTTAGCTTTTCTGGCTAGCCATAGCCAATAATATTTTTTAGTACTTATAAAAAAGATTACTGCCCATGGCTAGCCCGAAAAATAAAAACACTTTTTATATTATATTCTAGAGTTACTTATATGTATACCTCTGTAGATAATATCCAGGGAAGTCTTTCCTGTAGATACCCTGTAGATATCCTGTAGATAGAGTCCACAATAAAATGGGTCTGAAATGATTTAGCTCTAAACAAACATCTGCCGATTGATATTCCTCGAGCAATAAGCCTCGCGGCTGTTGACCTCGCAACGATAAACAAAGAGGTATAGATGTTACCTCATAGCACGTGCCATAGTAATGTCGAGTGATTGAGTGATTTTTTTATATCGCTAATTTACATACATACATAATAGGTCAGTTAACTAAAGCTGGCACGTTCGCAGTACTCACACTTGGGCAATTTCGCTATACTGTATGTTTAAAATTAATAATTTTGGTCAAATCGGGCAGACTTTTCATGATACGTATGCTGTGCAATGTCACGCCGCGTGCTAATTCACAGATACTACGCAAATGCAATGCGTGGGTCTGTTTTACGTGCCAGCTTTAGTTAACCGACCAGTACAAACACGCCTATATTCCCAAACGGGGTAGGCAGAGCACACAAAACGATAATTTAACTTGTGAAATTTGACGCTTTACAACTTAGTTCAATTAAAAAGAGACTGGTAACAGTAAAATGAAATAATCAAGTGCTAAATATGATTGAGAATCTTAAAAAAACGTTACAAAGAAATCAACACCAAAAAATTATTCGTGTAAGTTGGTTGCAAAAAGCTCTTTTACTCACCTTTTATGAGTATAAAATGTTAGCGCTTCGGAAACATACCTGTCACACAGTTTTTTTCTAAAAACATTAAATACTACTTTTTTATGTTGATATAACTATTGCTTCAAGTGTTATACATAAAAAAACTCATAATGAAAAAAAAACATCCAAATACAAATAGAACACAAGCTGTGCCCTGTTTATCAAAACTTACAAGCCTTGTATTACAAGCATTTTCCCTGTAAAATATTTCATTATTACAAAAATGTGTTTATCAAAACTACACGTGTACATTACAAGCTACAAGTGTAGTTATTTATTCCACAAGTATATTTTTACACTTGTATTCGTGTTTTTGTTCATCAAAAACTCCTTTGTAGGTTACATCTTGTAGAAAAACGCTACAATTCCTGAGAGTGTCCGGCGACTCGCCATTCTATCTTACAAGTTTACGAGTGTCGACCGTAGTACCATTTTTAATATTTAAATTACATTTTAGCCCTTTTTAAATTTGAGAAAAATGTATCTCGAACATATGTAGATAGAGATGTATTTAGTCTTTTCAGCGAAGTACTAGTCTAAGAGACTGACATGTAAACAAAATTTTCTTCTATTCTTAATTTTTTACTCTTTGGACAACCTGTCGCTATATAGGGTTCATAATGTCCCACTCGCAAAATGTCCCTTTTTATATGTCCCATTCTCAAATCAAAATGTCCCGTCTCATAAATTACGTCCCGTTCGCAAAAAGTCCCTTTCGCAAAATGTCCCGTTCGGAAAACCTCCCTTCCGCAAAATGTCCCGTTCAAACCCATCGAGTTTAGGCTCATTGGATTCGTTTCAATGAGGTACAGTCAGACATAAAAGCTTGTACCAAAAATGTAATTTTTCACACATGTTTTTTTTTATTTAAATAAGAATTTTGCAGGAGGGACATTTTGTGAAAATAATGGGACGTTTTGAAAAAGGGACGTTTAGAGAAAGGGACGTAATGAGATTGGGGTATTTTGCATAAGGGATCATTTGCGAAAGGGACGTAATTTTGGTGGTGGGACATTTTGCGAGTGAAACATTATGAGCCCCAACGCTGTTGCACCGAATAATATTGCCTTTTCTCGCAAATCAGTTGGATAAATAATTTTCCTTTTTACAAAACCTTATTCTAAATTACCAATTAATCCAATTAATTGTATAAAAGGCGAGAATACTTTGACACTACTACTTTTATATCGTCACGTCAGTGATAGGCATAGACAGTATACCATTCAACTAGGCAACAAAAAATTACAAACATTTATAATATAAAAAATGGCGGAAAAATAATATCGCGGCATAGCTACTTTATGTTTTCAAATTAACAAGTAGAATCTACAAGCGTTAAATTTTACAAACCTTGTAGTTTTTTTTTGATGAACGTAATTTACACGTATTTGTAAAAACTTTCTTGTAAAGTGTAACTTGTGAACGTGTAGACTTGTAAGTTTTGATAAACAGGGCACTGGTCTATTTTTTTTTATCGAATTTACAAGTAATCTGTATTATTTTCTCTCTTGTTACAGTGTTGAATTATATTGTGTTAGTCCGGTTCTATGTCAGTTAATTTTTATGATCGCCCAGCACACGTTAGTTTCAAATAGCAGAAACTGTCAACAATTTGAAAAACGAAAAGTTAACACGTTCACTGCGGTTTCGGGTCGAATAGACCCTATGCGTATCTAGCCTACGGTGCGACAGGCAAATTCCTTAACTTTCCGCTGGTGCGGGACTAGTTTATACAGGTTATCGGGTGAGTAGAAGCGAGATAGTTACTGTTTTGAAATCGTCTCTTCAAGAGTAGTCAATTATTACGAAAAAACCTCATCGGATCCTTTATGCCCTATACCGACTGAAAGTAAAAAAAAACTGTCTGGTGCGGTATAGGATCTTAGTGACCCGATGCCCAATGACCCGATAGCCGCACTAGATTACACGCTAGTTTGTCTAGGGTTGTGCTTGTGTATAGATAAAAAAAAAATTGTAACACCACTTTTAACTCATACATACTAATATAGAAAATGTATAAAAAGGTAAAGGTAGGTAACTCTAGCGACAAATAGCGTCATATTACACTACTTTAAAACGAGGTTTGAAGTGGTAGAGAAAGGTTGTGATGGGGTTACTATTGCGTACCGCACTATGTAATAAAGTGCCCGGATAATTTATAATCATCAACACAAGAGAATAAAAAATACTCTATAGCCATAACTTAATTGATTAGGCTTTATCTGAAAATATGACATCGTTCTGGCTGCTACGACAAATTACGCCGAACTTCGAGTAGCAGAGAAGCTGCTAATTAAGTTAAAAAAGACGAGACTTAATCTTGAGTATGTAAAATTTTCTTTACCGTGACTGTTAAAATATTACAGATACATCTGATATTAAACAAGCATTATTTTGATCGATATCGATGCTTTTTTGACTCTTTACGGCCCTAAAATTATTTCGATAGATTTTTCGGTCAGTGCGAATATCGGGCATAAAAGACCCGACAGTTCTAAACATACATTTGAATCCTTTAGAATGGCTCCATTTACTTACGACCTCAACGGTGTTATAAACCACTCTATGGCTCTCTGTTGCAAAGTATATTATACCGAAATTCATCATACCCATGCGAATAATGATACTTTTAGATGAGCAGGTCGAACAGGTACTTTCGACCCCCAAACGCTGTAATGGAAAGTCGTTTGTCGGATCTTATATACCTTACGACGCACCGACTGAAAGTCTTTGAATTCGCTTCCCGCAGTTAACGTGTATGTGAAATGCAAAGCGTCAGTACACTTTTTGTAATAACATAAAACACAAAACTAGGCCTGTCTCGAAACTATATGCATCAATGGATCCATTCCTCTGTACTATAGGCGTACTAAATTCCTGATAAATTTTCAGTGTAGACAAGTCGACAAACAGATAAGATATTTCAAAGGTATTTAGCCGTGTTTAAATCTTTGATAGTTAGGAAACTGAACTGACGTGGTAAGTCGTAAAATAATCACTCAAAATACTTACTATGTAAATAGTTTTGATTTGTTGTCTTGAATACTGACAGCAGAAGACCTCAAACGCCACAAATGTAGCTCCCTTGGGGCCAGTTATATGTTTGAGGCGCTAATAAACCTAAAACACTGGGTCCTTGAGAGCCTCTTGAGCATATATACATATTGTGCGCTGAGTATATTATGAAGATTTCTTCGGGCGCTAGTCATATAAACCTCTCGTGACCAAATTCATGGCCAATATTTTGTCTAGCGAGCCAACATGCCATACTTGTGACAGAATTTTACATAAAATTTAAGCTTTAGTTAGTATTATTTTGAAATTATCTGATACTAGCTGCTACATTATAGTAAGTTTTTTTCCTAAAGCTATTCAAAAATAAACCCACAGTTTCTCAACGTGCTATTTGGAGAGAATCGGGATACGGAGATACCAGATTGATTCAGAATTAAGGTTCCACATGTAATACCTCTTCATTTCTACCGTGCACATCGTAAATGCTTTAAGCGACAGGCTGGCAACCTACAATCTATATTATACTTCTTTCATCTATGTTTAAACCTAAAATTACGCTAACAATGGCAACAACACGCTAAATAGCCGTGATTTTGGCTACGTTACATTTTGTATGCCATGCCTCACTTTGAGAATACAAGCGTGATAAATGTATGTGTTAAGAAACCACAAAGACCCATCACCCTAAACACCGCGTTTCGAAGTCCCGGCGCTCATCTTCAAAGCAAACCCAAGTCATTAGGGTAAGCAAATGTTGGTATCAGCATTATCAATTGAGGATAACAATACACCTAAACGATTCGCAAATTAATGCCGTTCCGGAGCCGCGACGACGCCGCGACGACGCCGCGACAGTGTTGCCAACGGTTCGACTATCTCCCTACCAGATTTTCTTCCAAAATTACCAGAAACCCACTACCAAACATTTATCAAAGTATAAAAACTACTAAATTGTTCAATAAAATAGGTATTTTTTAAAACCTATTTAAATCGATTACAGAATGAAAAGGTGTATATTTTATTAAGCTAAAACGAGTCTTACATAGTTTTCAACATTTTTATGCATAATAATCAACAACATCAACAGGAATCAACAATTTACCAAATTTACTATTCTATAATCTACATTTATTCCATCATCCGTCATCTTCAGATAACTTGTTTTCATCACCCCATCATCGGTGCTAGATTTCTATTATTGATAGGTATGTGTACCAAATTTCCAATTTCACCAAGATTCTTCGTTTAGTACCAAATCTATACTAATATTATAAAGCTGAAGAGTTTAACCATCTGGCTACCCAGAATTTGCTAAGCGTGGCACTGGATTTTTGAATTCATGTGCTCTGCCCACCCCTCATGGGAATACAGGCGTGAGAATATGTATGTATGTATGAAGAGTTTGTTTGTTTGTTTGTTTAAACGCGCTAATCTCAGGAACTACTGGGTCCTATTGAAAAATTGTTTTTGTTTTGGTGCCAAAAAAAACCAGATTTAATGGTAAATCCACCAAGTTGGTAACACTGCGACGTCGTCTCATTACACGCATTACACATTCCGAATGAACAGAACAAAGCTAATCGCCCGCGCCGAACTGAAAACAGCTCTGAGCTGTTAGCACAAAGTTTGGATTCCGCCGCAAATGTTTAACCGACAGAATTAAGATGCTTATTGTATTGGTGGTAGGTAGAGCGTTTATCTGGGAGATGGTTTTAGGTCTTATTAGGGTCATTGTCAAGCCTGGCATTTTTTTTCGGCAAAAAATGAAACACGTGATTTATAAAAATCAAAGGTATATTACGACTCTTACTCTAACTTGCAATAGAACTGAGTATCATTCAGAGATCAATTATTCGAAAAAAACGATTTAAAACGAAATAACGATATTTCGATTCCACCGGAAAGACTAATATGTCCACCGAGTGGACTAATTATGTTAATTAATAATAAATAAACAAAACAAAAAGCGGTAAACATCTAAAACAAAAATAACGTTCATGATATATTCTCAAAATCATGAACAATCAGACACGTAAATACATTCAAAAAGTATATCTATACATATAATAAATCTGTAACAAGGCCGTGTCTGTACATTGAAGATATTTGAGAAAAACTGTTACTAGGGCTATTTATTAGCGTAATAGAACCCAAAACAATAGTTTTTAGAATTATTGTCTGTTTGTCTGTTTGTCTGTTTGTCTGTTTGTCTGTTTGTCTGTTTGTCTGTTTGTCTGTTTGTTTGTGCGCGCTAATCTCAAAAACGGCTTAACGTAGAAGGTTGCGGTTTTCACTGATATATTGGCATTTTTTCGGATTAACATATAGGGTATATTTTATTTAAATCGGTTAACAAATAAAAAAGTTACGTCCATTTCAAGAATTTACCGATTAGTGCTTGAAAGTATCGTTGTTGGTTTATAGAAAACTTCAGCGAAAGCATTGAAGTTTTGTAATTTATAGTCCCTTAAATGATAACATGGAACTTGCATACGAAAAAAAAAATAGATAACACAGGAAAAAAAAGTCCAACATAAAATGAGCTAGCAGTAATATACTAAACCGTACAAAATAGGGTTCATTTTAAGTTAGACATTGCACAGGCGCGGCAAGCACTACTATAAAGCGCGCCGCGAGCTCCACCGCGGCCAACCCAAACAACTCAACCTCCTGAACATCTTGGAAGTTGACGTCCTACTGGAGGGCCGTCAACTACGGATCTATGCGGCCTACAGACCGGCGGCATCACCGGCCAACATCACGGCAGAACTTGGCGTGGCATGGCCAACATCACGGCATGGTACCCATGCAGATCATCCTGGCGGCTGATCTCATCGTCAAACATCCAGCCTGGCACTCCATCAACACAGATACCGCCGGAAGGGCGATCCAAAAAGCCGCAGTCTTGGGACCCGAAGAACAGACCAATTACTGCGTTGCGAGTGGGTCGGAGCAGGTCATAGACTTCGCAATTAGCAAGAAAGTGATTGCTGAGATGGTGCTGGAGGCACTCCCTGACTTGGCATCCGACCACATACCAGTCCTACTAAAGCTGAAGTCCACGGCGACCACAATAGAACGGTGGCCGGGAAGACGCATCAACTGGAAAGTGTTCTCAGCAGCTCTGAAGAAGAAATCCCAGACCAGACCGATCACATCCGCTGAGGATGTGGAAGAAGCCGCCAACACACTGGCCGTCAACATCCAGAAGTCGCTTAGTCGAGCTACACACACTGTTTCGCAAACAAAGAGGAGAAACTCACTCCCAACCCAGATCCAGGATCTCATACAGTGTACCCGCCAACTGAGGCGGCGGTGGCAGCTGACTAGATGCCCTTCCCTAAAGACCCTGGTAGAAAAGCCCAAAGAAGAACTGAAGTTGCATGCTACAGAGGCCTGGTAGAGCCACATTGCGTCGGTAGACGGAGTCGTCCTCTCCATAGACCGGCTGTAAAAACAGCTGAGCGCAACAACGACGCCAACGAGACCACTGCGAGATCGGGACGGCCAAATCTGGTACAAAGCGGAAGACGAGGCGGAGATCTTCGCCGAGTGCCTCGAGAAGCAGTTGCAGCCAAACCCATGGGACGACGCCGAGTACACAACAGCAGTCAGCGAACACTTGGAGAGATACTTCACCCCACCCATCGAGACCCGCCATG